>BMAO01032634.1:0-255000 GCA_019973975.1 Trichonephila clavata | reverse complement strand
ATTAATGTTAACGATTATCATATTTATTGAGAATAAAATTAAATACATTAGTTGAAGTTAAAGTACATAACATTTATTAATACTAAAATTTAATTCATTTATCAATGATATAATTTCATTTAATAAAGCTAAATATAACAGAAAATATACATCTTATTTCACAAACATCAAAACAACGTATTTCTATTGCTATTAAAAAAAATTAAATAATACTTAACTAGAAAATTAAACTACATCCAATTGTGTTTAATTAATTAGTTGGTAGCAATTGCAAATATAATACAAGCGACTTTCTTGTCCCACTAGCCAAATGAGTTAAAAAAAGGTTTTATAATTAATAACATTTTATTTTTAGGTATATACACTGCTGGCCACATCAAATGCAACACCCTGAAGGAAGCACGCAATTAACATGAAATTTACAACATGCATTAGCGGAAGTGCAAATGATTAGAATTTCAGCGCAGACACACATCACGCACGCCTGTGGCGCCCCCTCAAAGCGCTATTTAAGGCTTGGGGATTTCGACGATTTCAAGAAGGGCAATTGTGTTTTCCTTGTGGTTTTTTTCAAAAAACGATCTGTTATGTCTCGTAGAAAACAGCGATCAGCTTTTGATCAAGTATCCGAGTTCGACAGAAGAAGGATAGTGGCCTACTGAGATTGTGGATTATCTTTCAGGGAAATCAGTAGTCCTGTTGTACGAAATTAAACAACTGTAATGCGAATATGTGACCGTTGGATGCAGTACGGTACGACGAACCGACGTGGTCGATCGCATCCACCTCAGTGCACCACTTCACGTGAGGACATGCAAATTGTGCGCATGGCAGTGACGGATCGCTCAGTCACATCACGAACCATAGCACAGCACATTGAGTCTGTAACGGATCATTCAGTGTCTGCGCTTGCCATTAAACGCCATTTACAGCAGAGTGGTCTGTCCGCAAGACGTCGATTGCTTGGTCTACCCTTGAAGCAGAACCACACACGGCTCCGCCACCAATGGTGCGATGAAAGAAGGATGCGGGCGGCAGAATGGAATGAAGTTGTCTTTACTGACGAGTCACGCATCTGTCTGCAAAACCACGATGGTCGGATTCGAGTCTGGAGACACCGTGGAGAGAAGATGCTGAACAGCTGCGTTATGCACCGCCACACTGGCCCTGCACCGGGTATTATGGTATGGGGCGGTATTGGATATCACACTCTCACACTCCTCTGGTACGCATTGCCGGTACTTTAAACAGCCAGCGCTACATCTCCGAGGTGTTGGAGCCAGTTGTCCTTCCTTACCTTCAGGGCTTGGAAACAGCCATATTTCAAAAGAATAATGCGCGACTACACGTGGCACGCATTGTTCAAAGGTTCTTCATCAATCACCAGATTAAATTGCTTCCCTGGCCAGCTCGCTCTCCGGATCTTTCGCTGAAAGAAAACATGTGGTCCATGGTTGCTCAACGATTGACACAGATCACATCCCCAGCTGTCACACCAGATCAACTTTGGCAACGTGTGGAAGCTGCTTGGTCTTCTGCATCCCAAGAACACATGCAAAGTCTCTTTAAATCAATACCGAGGCGTGTGGCAGCGGTGATCTCCAACAGTGGCGGCTACTCTGGCTTCTGATTGTGGCAGGAACCACACTTCACAGAAGTCTATAAATTTAATCATTTGATACTTGGTCAACATGTTATCTACAAAATAAATTTTGTTGTGCTACCTTTTGTCATTCTTGGTGTTGCATTTACGGTGTCCAGCAGTGTAATTTTCATAAAACTAAATAATATCATTATTGTAAAAATATCTCCAAAATAAAAACAATAGGTAACATAAATTATTTTTCTCTCATAAGATCTATAATTTACTTAAATTTTTAAATTATAGCAGGGGAATTAAATGTATTTACTGCCGCATATAATTTCTTGAAATATATTGCCAGATTTATTAATGTAAGTGTTAAATCTAATTGTAACAATTGTAACATATTAGTAAAATTGAGGAATAAGGAAAATATATAGAAATTTAAAATTATATATTTTTAATGTCAGTTCTTTGTTATAAAACGCAGAAATGTGGTAGAAATACAAATGATCAGCGAGCCAAAGAATAACGGTTCATAAGTAAATATATCTTACAAATCAAAAGGTCATAAAGTTCTTTCTTGGTGAGATATTTTTAACTCCAAAGCAAGTTTTTTCCCTCGGCTTTTTTTTTCTGTTCTTCATTGCATTTTAGTAATGTTATGTATACATTTTCTGTTGAAAGGGGGAAGTTAAGATTAACTGTAAAACAAGATTAAACTAACACCACTACCCTAAGTCAGTGACCTCTTTAGAGAACTTAATAGTTTTTAACTTTGGTCCATTGACTTTTTCTTCTATATATATGAAGGAGAAAAACTCTTCACTAAAAATATCTCCGGACCTACTACACCTACCGATATTGGTAATCATGTTCTTGACATGGAATATATATATATATAGAGAGAGAGAGAGAGAGAGATCCACTAAAAATGGATTTTACAAAAATATCTAGCCCAAAGAGCGTTACAGATAAATATTTCCGCATTTTAACTATTACATCCTCGAATTTAAAATTTGGTACTCACGTTTCTTTCATGGAGTAAAGGTTACGGGGTGAGAAGTGACACAGGTAGATGCCAGGCGGGATAACTGATAAATTATCGAATGTCAGGAGTAGAAATTATTAAATTACTAATATCGCTATTAAAAATAGGGGTTGGAGGTAAAAAAGTAAAACTTTATGGTTGTACATGCATTTTTTAATGACGAATCTTAAAAAAATTTTAATAAAACATTTTGTCCAAAAAATAAAAATTTAGAGTGGACCACCTTTGTCACTTAGGGGTAATAAAAACAGTTGACGTCCTATTCTCAAATCTATTGAAAATACGCACAAAATTTCATTAGAATCGGTCCAACCATTTCTGAGGAGTTTGGTTACAAACACTGTGACACGAGAATTTTATATAGTATTAGATATATATATACATTTAATGCATCTCGAAATAATTCTAAAGAAATATTTTAAATAAGAGCAATATTTGATTTATAAAGCTTAATTAACTGCGCCGGTTCAATGGTTTGATAAATTCACTTCTTAAAATTCATAGTAGCTATTGTCGATATTTATTGTAATTTGAATCGTCGGTCATATTACTGGTATAATACTTGAACTGAGGACTATGAATCATTACAGAGAACTTAGAAAGCTAGACTGAATTAGTATGTAGAAACAACCATTACTCACCACTATAGTCATTGGGAACAAGGCCATGACACGAATCAATTCACATTGACTATGAAACCGCTGCCTTTTTACTGCTCCTTTAGCTTCTACATTTATAGTATATTTCTGCTACCACAATTCTGTGTTTTATCCTTATAGATTTATTAATTACTTATTTATATCTCATTTAAAAGCAATACATAGGTTTTTGGCAACCGATTTCATAATTTTGAACAGCTGTGAAAGGGTGACAATACATAATCCTGGCACATCTCTCTAGAAATTTCTATGTCACATTAGCTTGAGGACTTTAAGCCTCGAAATATTTCCTCTACATCTGCTCGCCGTCGATGTCTATACGAATAATTTTCAATTATGTTAGGATTGAAAACAATTAATGAACTTCAACAAAAAACTAGATACGAGTGCGCTAGAATCATCATTAACTACCTCATTTTTTGAAAATCTGGCATAACAGTATTTGTAGGCTTCTCACATTTATTGTTTTAGTAAATTTCTTCATTTTACCATTATCGTTTTTGTTTTTTTTTGCATTTACATAAAACTCAACCTAAAAAAGATATATTACCATTTATAAAATATCCGTATGCTTGTTTCATACTTTCAGTTTAATAAAGTTTCAGTATCAGCGGAGTAAGAAATAAACTAACATAAAAAAATAATTTTGTTTTTCTTCTTGGATAATGAAGATGTTTTATGCTGTATACAACATAACCCAACATCTTTCCGCACTTTTTGCAGAATATTAAAATTTTACTTATCAAACTTTTCTGAAATGAGAAACTCAAATGAAGTACTAAATTTGCATTAGAAACGCGTTACTCAATCTCTAAGCAATATTTTGTTTATATTTTCAGAATTTCCTTTTTATGGAAGACCTCTTTAAGAGTTGATTTCAGAAAAAAAGTTAAATACAGTTCTAACATGCTGAATAAAATAAATTTTTTTCCTGTAAATTACATCTCTGGAGTGAATAGATAATAGATGACTTTAGGGAAAAGGGACTTTAAAGGATATAAAATTAAGATGTGAGTTTCTCATAAAAAACTTATATAAATGAATTATATTTCCTATCCAAATAATTTTACAATACATTTTTATGCATTTCTAATCATTACATATTGTAAATTAACCATGCAACTTTATAATGATTTTAATTATCTGATACAATTGAAGAATATAAAAAATGTATTACATAATTGGGTTTTGTTTTGAAAAATACCTTTGTTTACCGATATTCACTTTCATCCTTATTATTTCAAAAGCATGTTAAACTTTTTGAGCTATCATTTAACTGAATTTTCTTTGAATTTGTACCCAGGAGCAGAAGTATAATAAAACATTATGCCATTCATTTTACATAGATTCTTGTTACTCTCTGTATAGAATTCAAAACTATGTTGACATAGATTTAAAGAATAACTATGACATATATTTACGCTATATAAAGTAAAGTATAAGCAAAATATTTCGAAAAAAAAATGTATGACATATTTTACCTTTTTAACAAAGCTTCATTTCCTTCTAAAATTTTAATATTGAATATATTTCCTACAGTGCATGCATATGCAAGGAAACAATAATTTATATTATAATCAAAGTCGTTTCTATAATTTCTTGCATTATTAAAGGGGGGATAGTACTTAGCGGAGTCTTGATATTGCACATTTTGACGTACTTTTTCGATTCCTCATAAACCAGTAAATTCTTCTCCTTTTGAGATGAGTTTCTTACAGTTCGTGTAGCAAAGTACAAAGTTTAAAATAAAGGAAAAAAATTTCTACAGAAATATTGTATTTTTTTAAATAGCGTAAAGTACGAACAAAAAAATAATAGTAACTAAATAGCTTTGAAAGACTAAAGGTAGATCAAATATTTTTATATAAAATTGAAGCTTAAGAATGCCTGTATTCTGTATACCTCTAATTTTACATTTAAATCATATTTTTGTATTTTTTAAAATTAAAAAAAAATTGAAAAAAAATTGAAAATTACTATTTTTTTAGTATTTATCACATTACAAAATAAATTCTACTGATCCTATCCCAAAAATTGAGGCATGCAGAATGCAGATCTACAACTAATTATACATATAAAATATCGTAGCTCTGCCACCGATACTTTTTTGCAAATCTTGTAGGAAATTTATAAACTGAGAAAATCAAGTTTAAAGATTAAATTTTAATTTTTTTTTTGCATTAAAATAAATTTCTTTACTACTAAAATGTATCCATTTCATATATATTTAGGCTTCTTTTTCCATAAAGTGTTCCTGCATATTTTTTTATCATTCTCAGTATCTTACGGCCTTTTTTGTGAGAGATATAGACAATTTCCACTCCCGTTATTCATGTCTGAAAATCAGAAATAAAAGAAAATATTTATTTTAAAACCCGGAATTTTCATAATATGTAGACGATTAGCTAGTTTATCATCAAATATCAATTTTGCTTCATTTTCGACCAATATTAATTTTTTTTTTGTAATATGCTGATATTTTTGGTCAGTAATTCTAAGCTGTAAAATTTAATTATCAACCTCATCACTTGACCGAAATTTAAAAGTACGAGGTGAGTCACCAACAGACTTCATGTTGCTTCTAAGAACGAGATACGGATGAAAGAAATAACCAATTAAAAAATTCCAAACAAAACCTAACAAAATATCTGTTTCTTTACATTTTCCTAAGAGTCAAGTATTTTGGACACTTACATTTTGTATCGCTGAGAGCGTAATATTTGTCAGATTTCGACGAGGTTTGCTATAAAATGTTCCTAACAATCTATAAATATCACTTGGCTCCATTTTGTTAAAAATAAAATTTAATTTAAACAATTTGAGGATAAATTATTCCTTTTTATACAAAAAAATTTTTTTAAATCATCCATGGTTCTATTTATTTTTTAAAAAAAATAATAAAAATATGGTAGTTTTATGGTATCAATATTTAAAGTAAATTCTTAATTTAGTTTATGAATTATCGTAATTTTTAAGTTTATCGTATTCCACTCTTAGATACCACTTAATTATAAAAATGCAGTAATTCTCTTGTTTTTGTAAATGCATAAATTAAGAAAGTATATGTATATTGCAATTTCCAATTATGAATATCATAAAATGTTTTAAAACACATTGTTGTTAATAACTAGACAGAAAATTTTTTTTTAAAAATTCCTGAATTAAGTGACACATACTTTTAATGTATAATTCAGCATTAAATTTATGACAAACTTTTTAGGATAATTTCGTTCATAATATTTTTATAAATATCCCGAGAACTTTCAAAAAAGAAAAAAACTTATTTTGCTACAAATGCCTCACATGCATTTTTGCAATAATCAGTTCAGAAACCCATCCAATTTTAACTTTATACCTTGTATTAAGTTCAATATGTATATAATTTACATGATATACATATTGAATATTAAAAGATCTTTCTTTTTCATTAATAATTTATTATAGGAGCATCATAAAATAATATAATTTTTGCAAATATATATATATTAAATTGTATATTTTGCTGAAGATTTTCCTGCAATGAAAGTCTATAATAAAGAACAAAATTTTACTCATACTTCTTAGAAACTTTAAAATCTTATTTCACACATATTGTTTGCATTTTTTTTTCATGTATTGTATTAACTTATATTCTGAATCGGCATATCTTTTCAATTAATTTAACTAGATAAAATTAATTTGAATTCATCTAATTAATCATTTAAAATCTTTCTTTCTAGTAATTAATTTGATAAATTAATTACTAGAAAGAAAGATTTTAAGTATTAATCAAATGTCAATAATAAAAATATAAAAGCTGAAACTGTGGAAAAAATACTAGTTTTTAAACTATATTTATTTTAGTAAAATATTCTTTGAAATAACGAAAATAACACCAAATGTATTGTTTTAACCTTAAAAATTATGTATTAACTTCACCAGTTACGCATTCTCTTAGCTCTAAATAGTCTTAGCCAATACTGGTAATTATTTCATATATGAATGTTTTTTACAACAGTGTCAATATTTATTTCCCTAAAATCAGAGCCATACAGAATATTTAATTTATATTTTAGAAACTAATCACAATATGGGTAATTATTTTTAAAAAACTTTGTATGCAAATTGTATAACATATATTTCATAAATATTTAATGAGATTTTCAAATATTTATTTAAATAAAAAACATAAAGAATAAAACACATAAAATAAAGAAAAAATATACATCAGATATTTCGGAAAGGAATTTATTATTCAATTTAAATTACATAGACATCAAAAGATCAAAATTAAATTTTTTTTGCTTACTTTCTACTAGAAAGATTTTCAGTGCTTGTATATAAATATAATAAAATCTAGAAAATTCACAATCACAATGAACTCATTAAAAGCTTTGAATAAAATTCTTCCATTAATAATATTTTTCTTTCCATTACGAATTTTGAGAAAAGGAGTAAAAATAATTTTTAATAATTTGTCGTTTTATCGCAGAACTAGCCTTAGAAAAAAGGAGTGCAGAATGTTGCTCTATCAGACCAAAAGTTTAAAAGCTATACAAAGAAAATGAAAAGCACGGTTTTTGAAAAGCTTTGATTAATATGTTTAGGAAGATGTGGGTCTAGGCATACAATTTCATTTCCCAGCAGGAAAGAGATACATCTTTCCAACAGATTTTTTTAGCTAGAAATGGTATTTAGCATTTATCTTACATTTCTTTGCAACCATTTGTGGTAAAAGCTGGGGAAATAATTGCTTTTTTAGCGAAAAAATGATATAAGTCAAATTTAAAAATTATATTACGTCCTCTTTACAATGCATTAAATATAATGCGAGTTATTTAGTTCCTTTATTTTATTGAAATAAGTAAGCAACCATAGCGTTAAATTTCAAATCTTTCTCATATTTTGATGCAAAGTAAAATGAACTGGTATAAATTGACTAAACATATAAACTCCATTCGTTTTTTATTGATTTGATTTTAATTACAAAATGAAAAAGTATAGATATATTCAAAAAGGATAATAGATATATAGATATACTCAATAAGGAAATACGAACTTTTATATTTGTAAAACATTTACAACACTTTAAATGCCGATCTGAAATATTTTCTTGTATTTGGTCATATTAGTTTCTATAATAAAAAAGTACAAAATCTAAATAAATGTATGTTGTATATACACCTAATTAAGAAAGTAATAATAAGGACATATGGATATTTATATACGTGTACTCACACAAGATGTTTGCATGAAAATAAGGTAATGGCAGAATGAAATGATGGGAATTTTATAGAGCAAAGAAAAAACAATGAGTTTAAGAAACCACCCCTAGGTGGCGTATTACAGCTATATTGAGAACATATAAATAATGTACAAAAGTTTACAAAACATAGTCGATATGCTGTCAACCATCGTATGCTACCATCTGGAAGCATAAAACTGCATGTTCCACTATTAAAAACATCATAAACTGCAGAATGTTACACCCATGGAGTTATATGCTTCCCTTAAGGTGGCAAAGAGATGTCATGAAATCAGGGTAGACTATGGCCTTGAGGTATCCCCACAACCGGAAAAGGCAAGGTTTCAAGTCGCGAGATCTAGGAGGCCAATCTGTAGGAAAATGTCAGCTGATGATTCTGTCTTCACCAAAATGGTGGCGGAGCACTTGTTTCACACAATGGCGATGTGTGGAGGAGCACTAGTTTGCATAAACACTGTGGTTGTATCTCATCGCCTTGCCTGAAGAACCGGAATAAGAGATTATTCAAATAATGGAGCTTATCGTTGACCGGTGACGGTGCATGTCACAGGAACTACTGTTCAATGCGTTTTGGAAAAAAAACTGACTTGCAATGAAGGTTGCAGTAAAGCCTCTGAAAACTGTTACGTGCGAAGATTGTAATGGAATTTGTTGGCATTGGAATGTGGGTTTGTATCAGCTCAAATATGGCAATTGTGCGTGTTAACCGCATCTTCGAGATGAAAGTGGGCCTCTTTGTTTCACAAAGTCCTCCGTGGACATTTATTCAGGAGCACAACTCATGCGCAAGGAACCGCAATGCAAAAGTTAGTCAACTATCCAGATTATCTGGTAAGAGCTGCTGTATTAGTTACAGTTTATAGGGAGAATAACGTAAGACCTTTCGAAGAATCTTATGAACCGTGGGAGAAGGTTGGTCAACAGATGCTGTAATACACTGAAAACTAGTGCTGACGATGGTTTGTGATCTGTCTTCCTCCACTTGCGTCGCTACATCATCCACTATCTGTTCTACAAGACATTTTCATCCCCTTTCTGGCAGAACCCGAACCGTTCCCATTGCTTCAAATTTCCTAATCATGTTTGTTAGTCCTTGACTACTAAATGAACCTTTTCGTAACCTCTTCAAAGACCAAAGTTTCCCCAAAGATTCAACAGCAGAGTCTTTGTTTTCGAAAAACAGTTTCACCAGTAAAGCATGCTTCTGGAAAGTCAAAGCCATATTCCTTGACATGAAAATGAGTATGATTGCAGTTCCTCTCTTGCATCTGTATATCCCATTGACGCACAGGATTCCAATATTATGACATTTTTATATAACTATAGTTTACATTATGCATTGCCATCTAGTGGTGGTTTATAAAACTCATTTTTTTTATCATTGATAAAATTCCCTTCATTTCATTCTGTGATTACCCAATTTTCATGCAATTTGTTTGCATAGTTTTTGCTACAGACTACTAGAAAATTTCAAGTTTAATTATGGACACTAGGTATATATAATTATATCTTCAAATGTTAATTATTTTTCAATGTAACATACATGCGTATTGTTTTTCAAATATAAAACTATTCTATATTTTTACAGTATAAATTGTAATTTTCTTTACTGAACTTAATTGTTAGTATTTATAAAAAAAACTATAATTAATCCACCAAAGTACACGAAACAAATGAGTATAATCGCTTAATATTATTTAATCTTTAAATAACGTTTATAATAACTCTCTTAGTTAAAGTAAACATAATTTATCTTACATTATTAAAATTTTGAGGTTAGAATGAATATTCTCTCAAAAATATTTACATATATTATTCCTTATTTTTCTTGTGAAATGTTATTTTAGTTAAATTAATGGTATATTTAATTAATTTCGTCGGTCTAGTAAAAAAGATTGCTTTTTTTCTAATTTTATAGAAATTTTGAATTGTTTGATACATTTTACCGTTTAACAAGCATTAATTAAATTTCGAAGGAATTTTATTTATTATAATATTTACTCTTTCATAAGAACAACATTTTTAATAAATAACTAAATATCATATTTGTGCAGGGCATTTCTTTTCTTATTTTGAAATCTTGTTTGCACTAATTGCATATAAAATTATTACAAAGAATTCATCTAAGTGCAGAATATAATATTAATAATTTCATAAATTTAGAAATATGCATACATAAATAATGAAATAGCAACTTTCCAGCCTTAGGATGTTATACCAGTATGTCTCTAATCAAGAATTTTATTCCAATACTTGATAAAAAAAAGTCCTCTGATTGTGAATTCTTTCAACAGGCAGGTTCGTTTTTCAAATTGATAAATGGCTAAAATTTACCACTGTGACCTTTCATTTCCAGTATGAAAAAGCCATTTTCAAAATAGGTTTTATTGCTGGGTCTCTTTTTATTTGTCAAAACATAAAGCAATCCAATTTTTTCGAATTGATCAAAGTATTTGATTATTACAATAAAACACACAAAAAAACATGTCTGATTTATCAGCCTAGATTCAATCAAAATACAAAAAAAAATGTTGTTAAAATTTAGTTATTTGTATGTGTTTTAATTTAGCACTCTAAAACGCTTCAGGGTTTTGAACATTTGAATCACATTCTTCAAGTTTTTATTATTAATTGAAAATTGAATTAACATCAAAATGCTTCTTAGTGAGTAGAAAATCTATTATTGGAGTTATTAATTAGAGTTAGATACTCATATTTCAATATTGAAAATTATAACAGATAAACATAAATTGCCGTTTAAACTTAATGAATAACTTTTACGATACAATGAATGTGATGCATGAGTAAACATTTACTCAATATTTTAAGATTTAATACTCATCTTTAGTAATTCCACTCATTGTTAAACAACTCTCCTACAAGTTTAATTGATTCTAATCTCCTAAAAAATCAGAAATATATTGTTTGATTTCAGATGTATTGCATTATTATGTTGAATGTATACTTCTTTACCAAGTATTCAATTTTGAATACGTAATAAATTTAAATCCCATTTATTGTAGTTAATAAACTATTTCTCAGAAAATTAACTGCATTGTACTTTATTGGTCTATAAAACTATAGGTATAGTAAGTTTTAGATGCCTAATTTATAAAAATGTAAATTATAAGGATTTTATAAAATATCATAAGTTATTTCAATAAAAACTTAAGAGAGAATTCTAAACACCGTTACTTTTAAAATTGGTCCCTTATGCAACAACCAAAGTAAGCTGCGACTTAGACAGTAATGAAATATTGGAGCAAGATTCTTACTTCATAGGGCCCACTATATACTGATGTTATTGTTGATAATTTTTTTTCTAATGGAAGATAAAGCTCGACTTGCATGCTTTATCTATTTTGCTGATAATTATCTTAATGATTAAAGTTGGGGTGAACACAAAGTGACCAGCTCGATCTCCGGACTTAGGTCCTTTAGAGCAATTTTGTGATTTCCTCGTCAACCCTTAATCCTTCCTCCGATATTGTTAAATAAGAAGGAATAAGAGAGAATTGATGCACATATGAGCGTTGCTTTCCATTCTAATTTCCGGAAAATTGGAATGGAAAGCAACGCACGAAATTGTAGATATTCAGCACTACTACTTCATATGACAAAAGTGTACATATTTTTTTCTTAAAGGCATTTCTTTATCTTCTTTTCTGCAAATCTATAGCTCATTTATTTATCAAGCAGTTTAATTTTGCAAAATAATTTTAATTATTTATTTGTTAAAATTGTTTTTTGTTACTATTATAAGGAATTCAATAATCTATTTAGACAACTATTCATTCTAATTCCGTGTTATATATTTTCTTATTTAAAAAAAATAGACAAAAACTGAATTTTAACTTTTAAAGGCCAGTGTAACTTAAGTAATATTACTTTATTCATTGTCATTTTTATATGGTTTTTAGAAAACACTTATAAATAGAAGGTTTCGGAACTTAGTAACTACAATCATTACATGCGTACTTCTAAAAACTTGATAGTGACTGAGAGATATTTTCGTTATTCATTTAACTTAAGTAATCAACTCTCTTTTACTTTCCATTGGTGCATTGGGCAAATCATGCACCCTCCAGTGGATTCCGGCCCATGTTGATATCGAGGGGAACGAGATGGCCGATTTCTTTGCCAATGAAGCCAGAACCCTTGAACGTGTAACTTCTTCGACTACGGTCTTTGATGCGAACGCAGTCGCAAAACAAAAGCTCTGCTCAAACCCACGAAAAAAATTCTCGCTGCCAGAAATAAATTATAGCCGAGAAATTACAACAACAATAACCAGACTAAGGACAAAACATTTTAAGGGCATGAAGATTCTGCCTGATGGATCCAGATCATATGTGGAAGGCAGGCACTGCCCAGGCAAGCAACTGGATCCCAAACATCTTTTTAAATGTCCTTCCATTGTAGGTGCCCTTTTTAAAATAGACAATGAATGCAGCATGGACATCCTATACTCGGATCATGCCATGGATGTTGCCATGGCAGTGATTCACGCCTTTGGCAATATTTGACTCATTTCTTTATCTTTATTTTGATATATACAATACCTTTGCACTTTGTCATACACGACAACAACAACAACAACATTTTTTTTTTGGTTTATTGTTATTTTTATCTGGTTTTAAAAAAACACTTATAAATAGAAAGTTTCAGAGCTTGATAAATATAATCATTACATGTGTATCTCTTAAAACTTGATACTGATTGAGAGATATTTTCTTTATTCATTTATTAAATTAATTATATATATAATACTTTATACAATAAAATATGTATTTTGAATAAATGATTTGATTTTTGATTAATGGCTCAATGTGAAGTAACATAAGGACTATTGGCATTGAGCCTCGTAATTTTGAACCACGGTCGATGATTCATGCTTCTTGAAAGAAAATTGATAGTAAGGAATATTAATATGTATACCAAAAAATGTGTTTTATGTTACAAAGAAAACAACATAACATGTATATATATATATGTATATATATATATATATATATATATATATATATATATATATATATATATATATATATATATATATATATATATATATATATAGCAGTTCCGTGCAAATTGCAAGTTTCTCCATGTCCTCAGGAAAATGTATATAAAATATTTTACTAAGAGATAAGGAAAAATAGGCCGTAATACTATCTGTCTTCTGTTGATTTGTGCACCGGAAGGAATAGAAACTATAGGAGTTATCTGGAACCAAGAAATTACGAAGTCACTACGAGGAAATCAATTCTCCTATCGAAAAGGAATTATTCTGAAGCAATGTGTAGTAACAGAAAAAAATTACCGATAAATGCCTCTAAATAGCTACAAAAAGATTATTTGTCATTATTGATTTTCGTGAGATGTATTGTAATTTATCAATGCTAAATCTTGAGTACAATAGGGAATTCGAATAGATCTAAATATGCACTTCATTATTAGAGAATGTGAAAGAGAAATGAATTCGATTTTTGCAATTGATTCTTCTCATATAAAGAAAAACTTTGTTTTATGTATCGTAATTTATATTAGAATAAATTTACTGTTTGCGAAATTTTTAAAATTTATTAAATATATTAATTTTGAAGCTTCAAACCAATCTACTTATTGTAAATGCATCGTAACTTGTAGGACATATATACGAAGAGATTAAAAATATTTACTGGAATAACTTTATTTTGTTGTCAATTAACATCTATAAAACAAATAAATCTATTTTTGTAATTCAAGTATTTAACTGCTTGTAATCTTGTGTTTATAATCTTATTCTTTCTAAATATTTTAATATTAAATTTCGTACTTTTCATGCTCGCAGCCGTAATTTTAACTTTATTGTTCTTTTGTTTTAAAAGTTTTTAAGATATTCTTCCAATTTATGCATTGGCAAAAAATTAAATATAGTGCTCACATCTTAAATTGAATGCAGGTGGCAGGTTTTAATTTTAAAGCAGAAGTTTATATGAGCTATCTATCTAAATGATAACCCTTTCACAAGTGAAGTGACACATTTTTTTAAATAAATTATTTTCTCATTAAAAGTTTGTATACATATTTTCAACATTTAAGTGATTATTTTTTCCAGTGATTCTATACTTATTCTTTGTTTAAGTCATTTAAATTAATCACTATATATTGATCTAAATATATATATATATATATATATATATGCCGCCCAGCCAGTATGGTGGATATGTCACTCGGCTTCGAATCCCGAATAAGGCATGGGTGTATTTTCCGAGAAAAGAAGTCGGATTTTCACCTGTAATGGATTCCCGTCTCGAAATGTGTGGAAAGCAGCGCACCCCTTCTATTTATGCTGGATCATCGTTTGTGTAATAAAAAGTCTATATTCTTCTGTGTGATCGTACTGTATGTTTCTGTTCGTCTATCTCTCGTCTTTCATATGTACACCAGCCTGAAACACACGACAACAATATATATATATATATATATATATTGACTCATTTTAGAGATATGTAAAGTGGCTAGGATGATGGGTTTTTATGACTCACTATCCAATATGACAATTTGGGAAAGGATTCAATTTTAGTTAAAGATTTTAATAATTATAATAGTAATATTAAGATTAAACGATTCAAGACAGGAATTTTTTGGAACAAAAAGTTCAATAATAGTCATATTCATCAAGTTAAACAAAAAAAATTAGATTCTAGCAATTATAATAAACAAATTTCTAATAAAAGCTACATTAATAGTCCTAATTTACATGTAAATAAGAACAAATTATTTTCAAACACATATAAACACATGCAATTTTGATAATAGTCTAAGATTCAATAAAGGTAAAGATAGTAGATCCCTGCAATATGTTAAGCCATGATTAATATGATTGTGAATTTAAATTTAAAATATGTGAAACTTTTAATTGTATTTACCTCTTAAATTTTAAAGTTATATCAGTATAAATATATAGGACAGACTTCGAATACTATTAACAATAGGATTAATCAACATAGACATGATGTTAAAAACTTCAGTAAAATTCCAATTATTCTGATAAAATTGAACTCAGACCACAAGCATGAATTGAAAAATGTTGAGACTAGTCAATTATTAAAATTATACCAAATATTAAACAAAGATTACGGTGGGAAAATCTTTTTATTAGGAGTTTTAACACTATATATCCATATGGTCTTAATGCTATGTACTTTGCTAAAAACACATTGTAAATTATGTTACAGAGTAATAATAAATATTTTTTTATAATGTTCCCAATTTAGATAGTGAATCTAAAAGAAATTCTAAAAGCAAAAGAACTGAAGGAAAAATAGATAAAACATATTTAATTGATGATATTAAAGTTATTATTGAGATTATTTTGAAATAAACTTTTATTTCAAGAAGATCAAACATTTCACGTTTGTTCTTCATAAAAAGGAAATTGTATTGTTAAATTAAATCTTAAACAATTAAAACTTAAAGGTGTGTCATGCATTACACATCATTAAAAATGTTAATAATTTTTAGTTAATAAATTCAATATAAAGATTGATAAAATTAATGAATCTATTACAGATTCTACACTTTATTATTCATAAATAAAACTTTTGATAAAGTTAATTTTTCTAATCTGATTAATAGATTTGTGTCATTTTTTCCTGTTATTAATGTAATTATTATAAAATCCATTTAAATATAATAAAATTATGAGCAGATTTATCTTTAATTAAACTAATAGTTCACTTTCACTTAACATAAAAAATTAATAAATTTTGCCGAAAAAATTATTTTTTCCCTTTTTAAATATACCATATTTTTCTGTAACCTCTACTACAACAGCAGATAATTTTAATAATAAAACTGTAACGTTTATTGATTATTTAAGATTCACTCACTATAAAAAGTAATAATTAATTTTATCATGTCTTAAACTGCATGCGATATTTAAGATCGTTTTCTTACGAGAGAGAGAGAGAATCCACTTAAAATAATTATGTATTAATCTTCAATTATCTTTATTTTCTGATATAATTTTACCTTAATTCTTCAATCAGCTTCAACAATAGATTGATTTGATATTTGTAATCATATATTATGATAAGAGGGAGCTAGTAACTCAAATGGATCTTATTCTAAACACCACGTCCAATTCAGATTACAGTTCTCATTTCAGAAACGGTAGCTTCGAATTCCGCTGCTTCTCAGTGATCTCAGGAACTTCGGTGTGACTAAATATATGTTGTTACAAGCAGCCGTTAATTTCCACAATTTGGAGCATCAACTCAGAACTGGATGGAGAAACACACAGACTCATAACTATATTTCAAATTATCCATCCATCTAGCCTTGCCTCAAGAGTAAAGGGGGGTCTAAATCATAATAGGATATTTGGTAATGCGTGACATATTTGTAATCACTTATAATAGTGCCATATGACAACTACTACAAGCAGGAGTCAATTAACTTGCCAAATTTTATATCAATGTTTCTCTGGTAAGAATAATGGTTTAAACATAAGTGTGTGTCGAAATATTTTCCCTAATTGGAGATCATTTTTCACTCAATGATTCCTAGTCATTTTGTATTTAGTTTCCTATGCAGAGAGTAGTCTTTACAATATTCAGTGATGGATATGTATTAAAATGGATGTTTCAATCAAATTTCTATTTCAAGGTAGCAATCTTTTATTACGGCTATAAAACTGTTACCATTATTTGAGCGTAATTTGAAAAATAGTAGTTGCTTAAAAGTAAACAGATATTTTTTTCGAAACATCCATATGAGCACTTTAAATAAGCATAAAGAAAAAAATGTATCCAACTTAATTAATTTACTTCACATTATGAAGCAACAGGAGGGCTATTTGAGATGAACTTGGTAATTTCGAATCAAGGTCCATTACGAGAACGACATTTGTGGCGAAACCTCTCTTTTTACACTTCACAAGAGAAATATAAACCTCTATAGATTTAACATGCATCAGCCCTTATACAAAGCGGATTTTCAGTGACTTTAAGAACCAAACCCGCAACGAGAAAACACCGGTCACGTGTTCACGATTATCACCACTCAATTACCGAGTCTTTAGAAAAGATGGAGAAGTATATATAATTTATAAGCTGATTTTTTATTAATTTTCACAATTAAATTATTATCCTTGTCCGGGTGTTAAATAAAGATGCTTGCTGAAAAGAACATTACAGTTTATGCTGATCTACGAAACTACAGTTTATTCATTTTTGATAACATTAAAATTCTTAAAATAATGTAAAATGAGTTTTTATTATAAATTCAATTTATAAGCACTCATCACATCTCTTTTTTCATATATAATGATCCTTAAAAGAAAATTTGGATAAAAAAAATGAATATTAGAAAGATAATCTTCACACAAAGACACACGCCTATATATAATGTCTTGAATATTTATATTAAGAAAAAAGCTAAATTATTGAAAGAAATTTGAGATGATTACGTAATTAAATTAAGGTAAGAAACTTTTATCCAATGTAGATTTCCCAATTTTATCTAAATGTTCAATGTAAAGAATATCTGATGAATTAAAATATTTAATTTTTTATAAGTGTATATTTTTTTAAATCGTAGGTAGTTCCAAGCTCTTATTCACTAGATTTAAATAAGAATAATATTTAGGGTAATGATATTTACATCAAAATAATGTTAAAAAAATAGTAGCTCTTCAGAGATTTATAATATTAAAAACTTAATCATAATTTTTTTCTATTTGTTCAGTTAAAGTAAGTGTGAAAAAACATTCCATTCCTAGTATTTGTAAACAGTTTTAGGTAATGTTTTTATTTTGTTTCTAAATTAAGGTTTTTCTGTCAGATAATAATTAAAATGTTTATTGTTATATTTTTATATCTGTTTAATAACTGTAGTATGAAATATTTTTAATGGGAGTTTAGCTATGCATTTCATTAAATATCAAAGACAATTCGAAATAAAAAATGATTTTTTTAACTTAAAGGCATGCTAGAGTTCTACTGTAATGTATATTATTTTTAGCTCATATTCCTAGAAAACCATTATTACTCTGAAAATATTCATATTCTCTTCTTAGTACTATGTTGAGTTTTCAAAAGGAATCGATTAATAATTCGTTTTGTGAACACTCCTAAATAAAACACATATGAGTTACATTTTCTACATACTTTGCAAAAACAACGTGTGGGAAACTTTTGAATTTTTTTTTACTTGTATTTCCATATTTAAAAAAAAATAATGTATGCATTTTCATTTCTCACTAAAACTGTAAATTACTGTAAATATTTGAGACTAACAGAAAAAAGTATTGTTAGGTCAATAAAAATTACACATTTGATGTAATGTTATCTATACAATCGGAAAAATTACTTATCTTTTCTCAAAAACTTTACCAAAAAAATACTATCATTTCCAAAAGTTCATTAATTTCGAAAGTGATTAAGATATCAAAAATTTCTCAGATACTGCATTACAATAGGATTCCTAAATTTCTATCGGCCTATCATTCTGCCATTATTATTTAATTTTACCTTTATAATTGTTTATTTATATATATTGTGATTTTAAAATGAAAAATTATTCTTTAATATCATTATTATTATTGAGTCAATTTTAAGAAACTTTCTTTAGTCCATTAATATAAAATTTAAAAATTTATTTGTCATTTGTTAAAGGGAAAAATTGTATATCTCTATGTGCTTATAAAACTTAAAATTCCTTATCAACAATTTTTCAGAGTTATTTATTTTTCTGTAATAATTTTGAAATCATAATTTTCTATGTTATATGATTCCAAATTAAAAATATACCAGTACCTAATTAAGATTAAATGAGAAGTATTATTGTGTTCTGCTATATTTAATAATGGTGCCTAATGATTGAAGTAAATGCTGTAAGCGCAGACCAAACACATCTATTCATCAAACCAACGCTAATTATTCATGTCAAGTTTAAATGCGCTTATTAATGACGCATTGCACATTAATAATAGACGTAGTAATTCAAATCTAGATTTAATCAGAAGCGGAAATTTTGAGTCTATGACAGGCGCCTAGTTAATGTTTAGAGTTTTGATTGTTAAAATTACAATGCAGCTGCTTCTGTAAATGCTCTTAGTAAAATGAAAATAAAATTTAAATTTTACAGATTTGAAAACTTTATTTATGTGTGTACGGCTTTCCTTTCTACAGTATATATTCTTATAAAAATTATTTAATAAACTATTTAATCTTAATAATTATTAATCATTTATCAGTTTCAACAGATAAAACACTGAACTAAATTTTTACAACTCAGATTTCTTGAGTTCTTTATTATGATTCCAATCCTTAAAAATAGCTAGGAATCTAAATTTACATGATTAAGATAAGTTTAAACGTAATTTTTGGGTCCTCACAAATACAAATTAAAATAGGATATATACTCACTTCCAAAAGTTAAGCACGGCGAGGAAAATGCAAATTTCCGGAAGCCAATCAAAATTGAAGAGGATGCAATTCGCTGCAGAGGTAGATGGAAGTATGCAAATATGTTAGGTAACAGCCAATCGTGCTTTCGTGTCAAGAAATATGCAAAAAGTTCAGTCTTATAAGAAGCCAGCTTTATGAAGGGTTACAGAAGTTAATTGTAAGTGCTGATAGAAGGTGTTTAAAACTTTCGTACAATTTGTTTTCAAGACATACGTGTTTCTATGACTTCCAGAAAACGAATGGAAGATTCTGAGAGCTGGCGTGCTGTGGGACGCATTGGAGCAGGACAGTTGATCACAGAGATGTTGCCCTTTTCTTCGTCGTTCATCTTTCTGTAATTTCACGTTTATGGAAACAATTCCAAACCACACAGACAGTTGTCCGGAGGCCCATAGGAGGTCGCTCAAGGGTTACAAACCCCGCGGAAGATCGATATATTGCTATTTTAGCCAAACGGAATCGCAGAGCGACCTCCACACGTGTGGACAGGGATTTCATTAGGATACCGTACCGACCTGCACATCTTTAAGCGGGGTTCTGTGACGGCTGCCCAGTATCAAGGTGAAGTCCTAGAACCCATTGTGGGATTGTACGCTGCAGCAGTTGGCCCTACTTTTGTTTTAATGGACGATAACGCATGTCCCCATAGAGCTGACATCGTCAATGACTACTTGGAGAGTGAAGGGATTGCGCGTATGGCGTGGCCAGCATATTCGCCCGACATTAATCCCATTGAAAATCTTTGGGATGCTCTCGGCCGTGGTGTATCTTCACGTTTCCCACCTCCGGCTACTCTTATTGAGCTGGAAACTGATCTATAAGAAGAATGGCGATTGCTTAATTATGCGGTGGTTGACCACCCATTTTAAAATATGGTCAGAAGGTGTAAACTTTGCATACAGATGAGGGGGGATCACATACCCTATTAATGTCCTTTTTTCCCTTTTATGCTGTTTATTTTTACTTTATACATAATTATGTTTAAATCTCTAGTATGACATTATCTAATAACTTATAAAATTTAATATTGTTTTCATTTCTGTATATAATTATAGATTTTGTTTTATGTATAAATATATATGATATTTTACTTCCAAATTTTGTGTAAATCAAAGTAGTATTTGTTGATGTTTTTGCATTTTACATTTTCGTGCTTAACTTTTAGAAGTGAGTGTATATTTCCACTGGAATTCAAAAAATTGCATAGAAACCATATAAGGTGCGCCTATCAAACGAATCTCTAAAGACAACATAACAAACTCTACATTCATATGAGCTTTAAATATATTAAACTGCTATAATTTTTATTTTTAAAATGATTTTTAACTTAATGTAGGCTTATAATAAAGGATGAAATATAACATAAATAAGTGTACAGAGAAATACAATTATTATTTTCATCCTAACATTAAGTATTTTGATGCGATTAATAATTAATATACTTACTTAACAATAATGTACTTTATATATATATATATTTGGCATATTAGATAAATACCAGTTTCAATATATCATATTAGAATAATAATTTTGCTAGCAACAAATTTATGGGTAAAATTCGGTTATGATACTTCAAAAAAATATGTATTATATCAAGTAAAAATAAACATCATTTGTTGCTTTCCGTAATACATACTTAGTATAATTAAGAGTTAGTATGCACATTTCAAATTATTAAAAAATGAAGTTTAAACTCATATTGGGGAACTTATTAAAATATTACGTCTCCGTGTATTTCTTTATTAATGAATTTTAAAATCAACCTCATTTAATACAACTCATTGGCTGTTATACTTTCATCCAAAATTTATGCAAATTTTTATTAGACTTTTATTTAACTGCACATATTTTTTTTAGATAAAAAGAAAACCACATTATTAAACATAAAATTACGGTGAAAGAAAATTTTTGATTATACGTTAAATTAGATAAATTATAAAACTAATTATACATGTGGTTGTTAAATCTTAGATTATGAAACTCCTATCTCAAATTAAATAAGTTAAATTTTAGTTTAATATAAACATGAACGCAGCAAAAATTATTTTGAGTTTGAAACTCAAATATATACTCGAAGAGTCGACAGATAAAAATATTTTTAAAATTTCAAGAATTTTGGTGTCAGTTAATAAAATTTGCTATTTGCTTACGGAAAGAAACATTCTCGAGCTATAAAGTTTCAGTGCAAAGCATAATTTCGGTAATATTTAAAATTTATACTGTTTTTGGAGAGATTATGTCATGTCTTAAGTAATTAATAGGAACTTAAAAAAAGATAGATATGGCTAGTTTTGAGTTGAATGGTTTTACAAAAAAAACTGAATGCCAATTTACATATTTTTTTATAATACATTTAAAAAAAGAAATTTACTTGAAATTAAATATAAAAGTATGAATACTAAAGTATTTGCATGCAACATGTTTCTCCTTTAAAAGTATTTTATGATTTATACTGAATTAATTCCCAAATTTTTAAGATAATTTATTCTTAGAAATCAAATATATTCCAATTTTAAAATTTAAAGGAGTGTGTTTATACTTGTAAAAAATACTTTATCGTTCAATATGAAGATATTGTAATTGTAAAAAAAAGGAAGAAAGAATGTCGTTGAAGCTTAAATATTCGCATTGAAGCAACAATATAATAACACGACTTTCGATTTTAATTCAACTTTCATAAACAAAGTTATGAGTGGATTTCTTCGTCCAAAGTTAATGAATCTCATTATTAAAAGCGAAAAGTCTTTTTTTGCTCAAGAGTTTCAAAATGGAGAGAATGTGTTTTCGCTGTATACTCTTAGCTTCATTAAAATAAATTGCTTGGCGTAAAAAATTTATATTCCATCCGCTAAAGTAACTTTTTATATGGATTTATTCCTTATTTATTTTTTACATTTTTTTATTCCACTCTCAAGCTACACTAGGTAAATAAAAGTTCCTTAGGTGTCATTAACTTTTAACTAAGATATATTTCAAAATTTTTAAGAAAAAAAATTGAGAAAAATTGTACCTATTACTAGATAAGATTTCCTAATAAAGTCCTTTTTCAAATAATAAAGTAACGTTAGTTAAATAAATAAAGTACTTCTTGCAAGGCGAAAAAAGTAATTTTTTTATTAAAAAATTCACGCATTGATGCATGATGTTTTTTCTGTGTGTTTATTTTGAATAATACAATGACAAAGCTTTAATATAATTTGCTATTCCATGTATATTTTTATGTTTTTGATTTAAAGTTCCATTAAAATGTGTTACTAAATAAAATCTTGAATAATTTCTTTTCTAGGATAGATTAATTAAAAGTATTGTTAAATTTTTAGTATTATTGATTGGTCAAAATACTCTATTTTAAAGGTCATGTTTTGTATTTATTTGTAGGTAAATCACGTTGTAAGCACTTTCTTTCTCTGATCTATTCATACATTTATCCACAATTTTCAAATTTTAAAGGAGTCTTATGTCCTTAACCAGTTAATCTAAATGATTTTAATCAAATTTATTTTTGATAGATAATGAGTAATTTTAATAAAAATGATCGTAATTGAACAGAAAAAATATTACGGAATGTAAATCAGTTAGTTTCTACATTTAAAAATTCAAAAACCATATCAGTACTTCATTATCAAGAAGTTATTTAAGTATTATGTATAATAATTAAAGTATTATATAATTTAAAACAATCTATATATTACACATTAATGATGATAAATATTTGAGTATATTTTTAAAGGTTTTTGTTGATAGATAGAAGATTGTGAATAAAATTTAAAAAATAATGTAACATCTAAACAATTTTTTACGATAAATGACTGTAAAAACAGCTATGTATTAGTATAGAACTATATTCCTTTGTAATTTAAAATAAGTGGAATAATTCTAGTTATTTAAATTAAATTAATACTAATTTATCAAAATTCGTGAAATTTTGAAAGTTGAAACCAAAAACATACTTTGGGCAATTATAATACTTTTTTTACATCATTCCTGAAAATGCTTGTATCTAAATGCTTTAGAACATTCAAATTGCTTAATTAAAAATTTCTTTCTCAGAGTAATTAACCGATGAAAGACTTTTATTCTTTTAAAAGAAACCTGTAAATTTGTTTTGAAGTTGTGATTTTATTTGTTATTTTATATGTATATATATATATATATATACATACATAAATTAAGGCTTCTGAGTTCTTTAGAAAACTTTTTAGTAAAAGAAATTTGCGAATATATTCAAGAATTTTGATTCAAAATTGAAACTGAAATATTATTCTTTCTTAATATGATACTAAAATGAAAAAAAAAATCTATCTTGTAATCCACAAAATATGCTTCCGTGGAAACATTTTTGTTTTCAAGTAGAAAAAAAAAATATTTTAAATTCAAGTATCAAAAACAATATTAAATACTTCGGAAACTTTTTAAAACAACTGCTTTATAGGACCCCCCCCCCGACATGGCATTAAAAATAACACTATCCAAATGCAGATATTTCTCAATTTATTTAGAGTAATTCTATTTTTCCAATTAAAACATGGGAATTGTTTAATTTCACATTCCTTAAGACAATTTTGATTACTAAATTTATTATCCTTTAAAAATCTAATCGCAATTTAGTTTTTTAATATGTTTAAATATTTTGAAAGATATGAGCGCAATATTGCTTACAATTTTTAATTAGGAATATATTAAAGGAATATGTATCAAATTAATAATTTAAACACATTCACTTGTTAATGTTAAATGCAGAACAGTATTTTAAACAATACAAATTTTTATACATAATTATTTGTGTGTTCAAAAATTTCTAAATTCAGCATCGTCTGCTACAATACAAAAAATATTTCAAGCTCCTTTTTTACTGTTTATTATTAATTCATACTTCAATATTGTGAATATAATGTTACTTGAAACATTAAACAAATAGATTTTCCAAACCTAAAATTACATACGGTCAAGATTTTCCTCGTACGCCAATGTGACCTAAAAAGTTTTTATTTAAAAAAATAAAACGTATATAGACTCTCCAGTTCATGACACTTGATTCTCCGTTCCTTGGAATTTATATCCACAAGGTTCGGATTCCACAAAAGAACTTTTTTTCTCTTTAAAAGGAGAAAAACTCTTCGAAAAAACGATCACTACTGAACCGCCACACATAAACGTAGCAGTAAGTTAGGAGCCCAATACTCCTCCCCAAAGTAAGTGGAGAAAAAAAAGGATGAACGCATGCCCAAATCTCTTGAATAATTTCCCCTTAACTCGTACCTTCCTCTTTCGGGTATTTGTGGCTGAGATAACAAGGACTAGGACATCTAACGTACTATTCTAGTCCATCCGTTAGTCCAATAAAAAAAGGGTTCAAGGGAAAAAAAGAAGAAAGAAGTGAGATAGAATGTCTCCCGAGATTTTTACTAGTCTTTCAGAATTTTTTTAGATTCAATACCAAGAGACATAGATACGGTTTTCTATTGAAAAAAGAGATGATACTATACGTAAGCAACCGAAATAAATAGCTCAAAAGTAATCAGAATTTTTCAAAAGATCAAGTTCCTTTTTACAAACTACGTTGTAAACAACGGATTTTTTGGAATCAAGATGTCTATATACTTATTCGTTCTAAATTTTAAAAGAAAAGCTGCGGGATATTTTCTCGTGATACATTATTTTTCACAATTTTTCGTCTATAAATATTTGAATATGAAATATGTGAACCCAAATATTGATTTTTTACTACTGAAGGTATATAGAAAGTGTTAGTATATATATATATATATATATAATCCACAAGATTCCGTTAAATTAAATGTTGTTTCAAAACACTAGATATTTAATTTATTAATTTATGCGCAGAAACAAATTCTGATATATCCTGTGTTTCTCATTGCAATTTTTCATTCATAAATATTTTCATTATTTATCATTTATTTTAATTTTAAACTATTGAATATAAATTAAAATACATATAAGAAATATCTGAATACTATGCATTGTTATAGTAATATGCAAATATTTAATATATGAATAACGTTAATAAGAAAATATTATATGATTTAATAATATAACAAAATAAACATAATTTTCATACAAAATCGAGTTTTCCTGGAGATAGTTTGATTTATGCATATATATATAATATTATCTTGCCTTTTCGAAGTGATACTAACTTTTAAAACTACATGAAAACAATTTCCATGTAGAATTTTTGATGAATAACAGCGATCATCCTTTTTACTTCCAGTAACAAAAGACAACTTTAATGAAATATTGAGCTGTAAAATTAATTTTGATTTCAAGAATAAGATAACATTTATCCCTTAATCGGATAAAAAAAAACAATAATGATATGCATTTAATTTTTGAATTCTTAAAATACGTCTAATTAAGTATTTTATTTCTATTTAATATTTTTGTAATATTTATTATTTTTGCAACAAATTATTAAAAGTATTTTTTTTTTTTTACTTTCACATGATATTATTTTTTTTTATTTTCAAAGTTTTTTAACTTATTTATTTTAATACAAAACAATAGTTTTAATATAATCAAATAAATGCTTACTAATAGAACAGGAATCTCTCAGAGTATTTATATTTTCATTAAAACTATTTTTTCTTTCCGTCTTTTCTGTTTAAGACACCAGATACATTTATTCAGATTTTAAATATAAAGTAAAATTTTGTTTGAAATACATTACATTGTTATACTATGTTATTCTTACTACTTACTGCACAGTCGCAGATTTTTTGCATTACTCTATTTTAAATGTATTATTTCTCGTGAAATACGCATTAATGATTTGAATTACTTATTGCGACTGGGAGATAGACTTAGTTTTGAAATACGGTAATCAAATTTTCAGTGAGTATGTTACAAGTATTTTAAAACGAAGAGAAAGAAATATATCATCATCAGCTTTTTGGATTATTTTATTATTATTATTTAGATTAAGTGTTTATTTATACTGTGCATTTTAATTTTTAATTTTATCATAACTCTCTCCATGTGATTGTAAATATAACTGTAAATATTTGTTATATACTTATAAAAATTTTCATAAAAAAAACAAAAAACGTTTGTTAAAAACATCAAACATGAATTAGTATTTAATTATTTTTATATAAAATACATTCTTTTTTAGTTAAAACAACTTCCATTGCATTGGAAATGTAGAATTTTACTATTTATCTTCTCAAATGCTGACGCAAACACCATTATTTTCATATTTAACTTACTCAATCTTTAATTTTCCTCTTTTTACCTATTTTATACATGCATTACATTATTTTCCATCAGATACGAGATATGGTTCTTTCTCTGTTGTGATATGTTAACAATGCAGTTGAAACTTTAATTAAAACCCAACTCCAACGCTGCATCAAAAGACGTAGCTCTTTTGTACTTCAGAAACCTTCAAGTTCATAATCTCCGCTTTAATTAACTTTTTAAGCCATAGAATCCTAATTCAAAAGTCTAGTCATGAAAACTCAACAACATGACACAACTGTCTCGCATACAATGAGTTGAGCCATTTTTCCACAGAGCAATCCACTGGAAACTTTCAGTGCTGTAAGCTGAGAGGACATATAGGAAGCACCGCTTGATTTTATTGGGCATTAGGCGATCCACATTCATCAATTTGACACTGCTTGCCGAACTAGAGCGCCTCGGGTCTTTATTGGATGTCAAGTCCCAAGGATTGCAGTGTCAATAGAAAAGCGGAGCCTGAGTAATGGCCATTGTAGTCCCGGTTTTCTAAAATCCATGTTGCTTTCCCTTTAGCATGCAACTACGATGCCGCATTCGATTCGTTTCGAGATGGGAGCCAAAATAAATGCGTCATATCGGTTACTTAGTTGTTTCCGGATATCCGTCTGGGTGAATATCATCTGGTATTGTAAATAAATAATTGTAGGAGCTCAGAGAAAACTGTATAAAAAAAAGAAGAAAAATGGCCCGCTTGTCATCGTTTTTTATTTTCCTTTATTCGAAATTTCACTTTCTCTCTTTGCTCAGATAAAAAAAATAAACAAAATTAAGTTCAGAGATTAAATGGTATAATGTTTTCAAGTAAGATTGATTTTTTAATTAAATTTGACACTCTAAATAGTTTGATATATACCAGTTTTAATATGAGATGCATCATACTTCAGAGGGTTTTTTTTATACTTTAATTTGTTTTCATATTTTAATAAACTATTGTAAGCATTAAAAAGAGTCTAAGCAATTTTTATACGTCCCAGAATTCTTATTTGGAAATATATAATGATTATAAACTTACACATAACGTAAATCACCCTAAAGAAGTTGCACAAAAAATAATGTACTTAAAATTTCCAAATTAACTTTATATTACTTTTATTTTAAAAGGCATTATTCTCTTTTAAGAAAAAAAATCAATTTTAAGAACCACTCCGATTTTGCGAAAAATAAATATTTCCCATTTTAAAACTAATTGAAGCCAAAATAAAAAATCAGTTATATTCCAAAACCTTTTAGATATTTTCAATTACACAGTAAAATAAGCCAAGTTTTATTTTAATATAATTTTTTTCAGAACAATTACTTTTTTCTTTGTTTCACGAACATATATTTTTTGTTATTAATTATATACATAAAGATAAATTATCTTTTACAAATGCACAAGATCTAAAAATTAATTAAGGGAAATTGTTTTACTTTCATTAAGGGGGGAAAAAAGTTATTCTGAATAAACACAGATGCGAAACTTTTTATAGAGTAATCTTAATTTCATTAAGAATACTTTAGCTATATTTTTATTTTCTAGAGTAAAAAAATATTTCATCGAAGATATGATTTTGCAGATAAAAAGATTATATTGTCTGTATTTTTTAGTTATTCAATATAAAACTTATGTAAATATTATACTCGATTTCCCCCCACACCATCACCACAACCAAAATATTAAATTCTTCTAAATAAAAAGGCTTTCATTTCTTTAAAAAGAGAGCTTGCATGTTTTTATGATTAAAATAGGAGCATGGGATCACATGCCTATATTTATTTTTCCAACCTTCTAAAAAAATGTTGCACTGTTATGTTGTAGAATACTTAACAAATGATTGGAAATTAAATTTTAATCTCTATGTATTTGTAAATAGGTTTTACATTTAGCACAGGAAAAAAATAAAATACACATTTATTAAAATTTCAATTAAATTCTGATTTAAAAAATTAAAATATAAATTAATAATGATAACTTTCTTTTTTGAATCACGAGATCATTCATAACAATGCAATTAACAAGAATTCTCTTTTAAAAAGTTTTACAGTAAATAATATATTTACACATACAAGCGCTCTTCAGCTTTTGTAAGATTTTACAATAATCCTAAAATTTCAATAAAATTATTTTCACTTCCTTTTTATTTAAAATCAAATTCTTTTATTACTTTTGTGTTTCTTTTAGATTATAATATGTAGAAATATTAAATTTTTCCACTTTTTACTTTCTTTTCAGAAAATATTGTAATATGATAAGTTTCTTGAGGAATATTTGGTAAAATAGATAGCCATTTCAAGTGATGTGATTAGACATACAAAAGAGGTACATCTGGTAGTGAGTATACCTTATTCCATGTTTTGTAATGTTATTCCTTTCAAACAAATGCATATTAGGTTACGGTTATAATGTTCAAATGGTAATACAAATTATGAACATTTCTGTTGTATATATCAACTTTCAAATACGAAATATATTTAGTTTATATCAAAAAGTTGATATTAAAAAATTTACAGTTATCATAACTTAGGCTCTCATCAGCAGTCAAGACATTGCTGGACGAAAACATAAGACAATAAGAAAAATAAAAGAGATTGGAGGGTTCTGGAGTTTCAGGTTTCATATTTCATGCAGTGCTAAGATTTATGGATTGATGTGTCAGCATAAGAGGAACTAGAAGAATGGCTCTCATATTTCAAGAGGGGGGAGAGATAGAAAATCTATTGGAATCTACCAAACTATGACTAGTAAGTTCCAGCTGACGAGGGAGGGGACTCTCTCGTTTCTATATTGGCATTGATTTAGACTCTCAATACCAGCCTTTATTTATGAACAAACCTGAAAGATATTTCTTGTTTTCGATTCTTCGATAAACCATCGTTGAGAAAATAACATGGAAAAGAAATGATTTATGCTACTGCAATGTATTTATGTAATGCAAAAGAAAGAAAACTTAAATAGCATTCCTTCTTAATGGTATAATCGCTTCACGTTACATATCGTAATTTTAGAGTATAAGCAAATTCAACTAACGTCAATAAATTACATAAAACCTCTCAGCCCAATTTTCATGTGCAGGGTTCTCGAACAGTCATGAGGTACACCATTTTTTAAAGTCGCTTTAGAGTGTATATACATAATCTTGCAACCGTACTCTTTTCCGTTCACTCAATAACTTATTAAAGACCAAACGAGAAATACAAAACAAAATTCAATGCTAGATATGACGATTATGCTTAATATAAAATATGTATGTCTTAAAATTTGAATATGTAATAAGTAAAGTATTTACCTTTGCTTTTTCATCTATTTACCGTATCCATACATTTTTACACCAATTAATTTAATTAATAACATTATTCATATTACTTAAAATGATATATATTTATTATAATTCTATACTATTTTTATAATGCTGTATTACTAAAGAGATAATAAATATTACATTATTTCTCTTTTTATTGTTCTTTTTAAAACTATTATACGTTCATAACTATTTTGTTATGATTCTAGTTTTTAGCAAAGTAAGACTAAAGAAAATTTCGTAAGAGTTTATAACATTTAAATATACGTAACAGAATTTAATTGTTAAAATATATTTCAAGGTCCGATTTGTATAACAATTAGTATTCGTCACTATTTTTAGTAAGAGTTACCCACCATTGAACTGGCATCTTAAATATAATATAAAGTTGAATGGAGAATTATAAGATTTAAAATGGATTTAAATTCAGGTTTAATTGAATTTTTAATTGAATCAAGCTCTCCAAACCCCAAATCTCTGAAGCTTACATGAAAGGATTTAAAACTTAAAAGAGTTATTTTAACTAATTTATTCGCAATTTCTAGTTTTAATGAATCAATTTATTTAAGATATTCAAGATATTTAGATTTCTATTCATTTAATAATCTTTCAAACACGTTTGTTTATAGTTACAAAAATTTATGTTAGCTCTTATTCATACTATAGAAAGCTGTAAATATTATATTAATTCAAAAGAAAAGGTTCATGATAACAAAGATTTCGTGTTCTAAATTATAGGTCTGTAACATAAGTATTTAGAATAAAAACTTTATACAAAATTGTATGATAAAACAATACACATTGTTTAATATATTCCTGTATAAAATAATATAAGAAAGAAGGATCAAATTTTATGCATGTAAAAAATTATGTTGAAGTTCTTATACACATATTACGAAATAAAATTTTATTAAATGTGTAGCTTATTCTAAATCATATCTATAATAATTAATATTTTAAATGTTCTTTTTTTTTAATTTAGACGATATTTTTCACATATTTCATATACTTACCTTTAAAATCCAATCTTTAATTTCATTTAAGAAATGGTACGAGTAATAAGTAAAAGAAAAATTTACTTGCATATGATCTAAAATAAATTTAGAACTACTTTCACGTCTTTGACTAATATGTTTCTAATATAATTAACTTATTATCTCAGTTTTCAGAAAAAGTATTTCTTAAATTTTATATTTATTTGCAAAAATCAGAATAAACCAAACTTTAATGTCTGCTTAGTTGATCGTTCATTTTTGACCCAAGTTATGAATTACCATTTAAATAAATAAATAAAAAGCTTTATATTTTCTCATTCAATTAAGTATGATAAATAATTTATTTAAATAAAAGCATTGTGCAATTAAATTGAAAAAGGAATAAAAAAGGCATTCGCTTAAACTACACGCTATTCAACTCACTCAATAGCATTAAAATGCATATCATGTTGAATTAAAAATTAATTCATGTTTTTCTCCAATTTAAAAATGTTTAACTGTACTCTGAAATTAAATCACTCGATTACAGATGGTAAAAAAGCTTCAAATTTATGAACAAGAATCTAGATAAGAAATATTATTATAAAAAATAAAAATCCCAAGCTATTTAATTCAGCAAATGCATTTCTATTCTCTCCAATGGAAAAGAGAGAAAGAGAAAAATTAATATTTAATCCCACATTCCGAACATTAAAACTTTCGGATACCACTTAAATTTAAATTACACTGTCCAGTTTCGCCCCTATCCGGCAATAATAATACCATCCATCATTCAGTTGTATCCCTCCCAACTTCTATCCTTCCCCTAGAAAAGTGTCTAGTTTTCTCCAAGATGTGTCATATATCCATCCGATTCGTAAAATCCAATTTAGCTGGGAAGGAAAGTGTCCTTTGAAAGTGACGTAATGTCGCTTGATAAAATTCCTCCGATGGCCTCCTAACGGAAACGGGCTTTTCGTCAAGTAACGAATGGGTGTTGGGTAGAATATCAACTCAATTCAGTTAGAATTTTCCGGGAAATGAGCTTTACTTCCCTCAAGAGTAATTTGCTTATGCCCTTTGGGTGAACGAGAAATTTTCAAAATTTTAATGAAATGATAAAAACAATAATCTCTGCTTTAGTGAAGAATATTAGTTTTCTCACTTTTTTATACCAATTTTTGTGGTTATTTTTTAGCTGATTCATTTTTACTTTATCAGTTAGCAAGAATAACGTCATATTTTTCTTGATACATCTTTTTCTCAATGAGACTGTAGTATAAAGCTATCACTGAATAGTTTATCACTGCATAGTTCGAAAGATATTTTTTAGGAATGTATATATTTTACACCTATACTTTAATTAAAATAACGTATTTCTTTATTTTCCTAATATTTTTATTCTTAATTTCTTATAAAATTTTATCATAAGGCATTCTTTGTTCTTCTGATATGTATATCTTAATTAATCCATGAATTTAAAAGTTAAAGAATGTTCATGTAGCTTGATATTATTAATAATAATAATATAGAAATAAACTATTAAAATAAATAATAATCATTAATGTAATATACATATATATATACATATCTACATAAAAATATATATTTATATTCCTAACCTTTGAGGTAAATCTTGCATGATGCAAAATGAATGCAATATTTCGTCACCCTTTCCCCTCTAGACATGAAACCTTTCTTATAGATGTAGTACCGTCTCTGTCTAGAGGCACAGAACCAGTAGAGTCCTGGAAACCCCCAAAAATATTGGCATTTTGAGAATTTGGCTGTTCGCTATCTCTTCTGACTTTCTCTATTTAAATATCATCGTCCTCCTGAGGATTCGGGTTCTTTTGACTGTTAAAAATCATTGTAACACGTTGTACCAGTGTTATCCCTATAAAGAAAACCCCGTACCTTTGACAAAGACTTTGAATTGTATAGTTGTCATCACTGGGTCGTTGAAATATTACACACACACACACATATATATATATACATAAATATACGGTTAGTAATAATAATTAATAAGTTTGAAAATCATCAGCGAAGAAAAATTTTAAATTCTGGGCAGAATTTTAAAAAATGAAGGGATTGAAATATATATGTTTTGCTTAAATGTAATTGCTGCTGTTGTGTTGTTGCTAATGCCAGCTGTCTGACGTAGTCAGATCAAGGCCTTTGAAATTCAGGGCATTGGGCTGTATTGTACGCCTGTCTTTAGCCGTAACTTTGAGCACCCTGCACGTTACAATACGGTTTGGCTCGGTTCCACCTCAATTTTGAGGGAGAACACCCTGGGATTAGTCAGAGGCCTCCCACCTCTCTTCACCTCCACCAACCTCAAAAGAGGACTTGCGGCTCGACGGCTGTTCAGAGTACCCCCATGCCGCGAAGGCACTATACATTTACAAACATCCACGCCTTTTCCGGGATTCAACCCCAGGCCCTACGGAATAGCAGTCAGCACGCTAACCACTATACCGGATGGGCGACCAAAAATGTAGTTCTATATTTACTGAATGATCAAAAGAATAATCGAACGTTTTCACGTATACTTTTACGTTACCTGAAAGTAATTTTGAAAGTATCATACAGGATTTTATATTCTAAAATTATATCATGTTAAGATGCACGTTGAATAGCATTACATTTGTATAGTTTAAAATAAACGAAGAGAAAAAAAATCCTTTTTTTTTTCATTTTCTCATTACTGTTTGGGAAAATAAATTTAAATATAAGATTTCATTCCATTGATTAAAAATTATCTTTTGCAACTAATGAAGATTACAAGTAAGATATTTTAATTAAGAGATTAAAGAAACTCAAAAGAGATTTTATTTTACTTAACAATATAAAAGTAAAATTCCATAAATTTTTATTTAGTCTATTGCATGTTTAAAAGAATACATGCCTAATTATACAATTCTAAAATACCCTTAATTTAAAAACTATGATTATACAATTATATTTTACTTACCAAAGTTATTTTGTTATTTTGAAAAAAAATTATACTTATTTATGATACTAAATATTTTATGAAGTGTAAGTAAAATTGCTCTTATAAGTACCAAGAGAGTAACTTCGTACAAACAACTATTGTAACTAATCATGTTTGGATTTCAAAAGCTAATTTATTTTAACATATTTAATCGAATAAGAAAGTAAACTTTAAATAAAATGTTGAGCATAAATACTGCTAAATCACATATGGATATTTGTATTAGTTTATCTCACAATAAGCACAGAGTTAAATGGCAAAGTAATCATATTTGAAGCTACTCTGGTATTTTATACAATGCATTATATGTTTTATGAAGTACTTTGTGAGAGGACATGTTTAAAGCATGGTAATAAACTCAGCATGCATTCCAGTTAATAGTTTGATACAACAATTCACATTCAACGAACAGATTAGCTTTAAAATGTCACTTGAATTCCTCCATAGAAACCTTTGACTTTTGCTGAAAATTTATGATGCAGAATCACGACCTGTTGGTCGTGTGTGCAATTTGTACTGAATGTTCCCCATGATGACCAGGAAAGATCCTTGAAGGACTACAGAGCATTCCTAACAAAGGAACAGCGGAACTGTGTTTGATCTCTGCTTTGCAATCAACATTGCTTATTTTACGCTTCAAGTCATTTATTTAAACATGCTTTGTTAAGCATTTGTGTAAACATATCTCTCTAGTTCCAAGTCACTGATCTTTATAGTCATTCATCTTAAAATGCTTTTAAAGGTGAAGAGGCAGTTTATAAAAGGCCTTTTACTAAGATTGTAACGGATGTACAACGCATCTAACTATTTTAGTTATATTTTTTAAATGATGTTTATTTAAATATAAGATTATAACTTATTTTATAAAAGAGAAATTATTCATTATATTTTTACCCCGCACACATATACACGTACACACACAAATAATATTTCAGGATTATATTGTGTTGGTAGCTAATCCACATACTTAGTTAAAGTACGCAACCAAGTCGGACAAGCATGGTATGTGGATTAGCTACCACCACACATATAACATATAATATTTTTAAAAGTATTGTACATTTAAAGTAATTCTTTTTAATTTGAATTTCTTAAAATCTGTTAGGGATCTGTCAGTATTAGTACAGATCTTTCGTTTTTCATTTTAGGATATACTTTCATTCAAAACGCGAATTTAATATTTTTTAGGATTCTTAAAGAATGTTTAATTAACTGAATCAGAAAAATTGTAAGCTGTAAGAAATTTATCAGTGATTCCGTGTTACTTATATTTGTCTTGAGTTTACCAAAATTATTTTCAACAACTACGTCTTACTCTATTCATGTAAAAGCGGTATAAAATCGTATACATTAAAGGCAAGGATAATTAATAATATTGAATTAACGAAAAAACTGACGCTGAGTGCATGTATACTTAATATGATTCCAAAACTTTGTCATAATTGATGAATTAACATTTGGTATAAAATTCTGGGCTGAAAACAGACTCAACTAAATATCACGTCTGAACTAAAACTTACATATTTTCGTAAACTCTAAGAAAAATGCCCTTACTTAATATTTAAATGAGAATATCCAGCCGTAAGCATGTGGGTTTAAAAGAGATTAATTACTATATGAACTCCCAGAAAATTCTCTGCGTGGTCTTTTCCACATCATTAAAATTCCTAATTAAGCCTGCTGAGCGAAACTTCAGTTTGTAAACTAGATCAGCAATTTCATCACCTGATCTTTTTCGAACTTTGCTAGGTGCTAATTAACTGCAAATGCAGGCAACCCTCATTCTTCATTAGTGTTTAAACCACCCTACAAATGTAGGGAATAAGATTAGAAGGGAAATTGTGATTGTCCTTGATACCATGCCTAGTTAAAGTGGAGACAAATGAATTCGAAGAAGACGAATGAGTCGAAGTCTTAGCAAGTCTTCCGACTGACCCTTGTCCAATTTTATTACAATCAGATTTCACTAACTGCAATTTGCATGCTTAAAAGTATTACATCTAAGTACTAGGATTCAAGAACTAAGTACTAAACCACAACTAAGTCTACATTTATTTATTTCTAATAAGATATATTGTTGCCTTAAAGATTCACTGACACAAATATTTACGATAGTGAACTACGTTCGGAACCATGATATTGCAAAATTTTAATATTTAGTGACGTTTAAGTTAGAATATATATATATATATATATAAAATTGTCTTAAAAATTAATGAAATAAAAAAAAATCTGTATGCATTTTTTGGCAAATAATGATGGAAGAATAATGTATTTTTAAAAAATTCTCCTTTAATAAAAAATAATTCTATAATAATAATAATAATAATATTTTTCCTATGTATAGCTATAAAATTTTGGTACAGAGTCTGAAATAGTATTTTTGGAGTTTATAATTTATAGGTGAATTTGTTCATATTTTAATGTATCAGAGAAATTTTAGCAAAAAGCTCAGGTTACTATTTCAATTGATCGTAACTCCAAAAATATGAGATTTTTTCAAAAAACTCTGCTCAGGTTCTGTAAAGGGGTTTCAGTTATATATAAGTAAGGTATTATTGTTATAGAATGTTTTGAAAATATAACTTCCTTCTTTGATTTTTGTCAACATTTTGCATTTAAATAATTCTTTCTTGTAATAATATTCTTAGAACAATTTTATATGCACATTCTAATTCAAATGATACTAAATATTAAAAAATATTCATTTATACACTTTTATAAAATTATTGTTCCGTAAGTAGTCAGTCACCTTAAACTCACTTATTTATTTTACATTATTGTCTTACCAGTGCCATGTAAGGATTATTGATGACAAACCTTTCAATTTCTGATGAGAAACATATATTGAAAGCTACATATTCTTCTTCTAAGTTTCATACATTTGTGTAATAGCATTAAATCTCTTTTAATTATTCAGAAAAATTATAGCTCGGTGTCTTACAAAAGTTATGATGTAAGTATTGTCCACAATGCTTGAAATTTCTGAGACATTTGGTACAAATACTTTTTTTTAAGTTACATAGAAAATTTTGTAAACATATATAAATTAATAAAACTTGATCTCGAATAATCTCCAAATGTTTAGTAAAGGAATTTTTGTGAAAAATGGTTTTTCAAAAACTTTAAAAAGATACAGAAAACAACTTTTTTTTTAGAAAAAGCTTTAAGAATAAACGTTTAAGCTATAGTTTTATTTTCAAACATCATTTAGCATTTTGATAGCCAAATAAACAATTTAAGTAATATTTACGCAAACTCTGTCATGTGTATGACCAGTATTGCTTAAAAAATAATAAAAGTTGAAGAAAAAACATATATTTCAAATAAACCAACAAGTGCCACTTTTTCCTCTGAAGATGAAGATAAATTCCTTGCCATCAGCGACGAAAGATGTTTTTTAAGACTTACTTTCCTGGTTTATTAGTTTTTTTTTTCTTTTCTAAGAGAACAGGTTAGTGAAAAATTCTTTCAGCATCTAATATATATTTAAGTTCACTACCTCTAAAAGGATTAGAGCTTTCAGATATGCTTGAGAAAGTGACGTATTTGAAAAATGATTTCTTTCAAGCATCATAGTTTTTGCTTTAGAAGGAACAGTGGTATTTTAACGTTAATTTATTATTTTCATTATTTTATTTTTTGCATACCAAAGAAAAGTTGCCTTAATGGTTACGCATAATAAGCCATACCTTTAACTTGTTGTAAAATATCTTAATGTAAGTTCAGAAACTACAAATGTATTAAAAGTTTCAAAAAATAATCTTAATAGTTCATATTAAGATAAATTATCATCCAAGAGTTGGTTTGAAAAGCTATGGGCTTTTAAAAGTTCTGCAAAGATGTGAAAATTATGCTTCTAACTTAAAAATTAAAATTTGCTTTTTTTTACAGAAATTCATAAAAATGAGATACATTTATTTAACATTCCATAAGAAAATTTAATTACATCTATTTCTTGAGTAAATTAGTACCTTTCTTCATAAATATAGTTAGATTTTTGAAAACCAAAATAATTTATCTTAGAATTTGTACAAATATTTATATATATATATGTAATAACTAAAACTGATACTCCTAATATAATTCAAATCTCTTTTATTTAAAATATCTAATACATAAAACCTAATACCCTATTTCGAAAAGCGTCTCAACTTATCTTTTTCTAAAGCATCAAAAAACTATATAAGTATAATTATTACTGATTGTTTCGACCTTGAATTTTTGATAGACTTATTGGCGATTCCAAGAAATGCAAGATCATTAATTGTTTTCATGAGTTTTACTAAACGGGATTAGTATTCCCTAAACAATGACGTAATCTCTATGCCATAACCAATTATTCCCTTCGCCTAAACATGCGACTATATTTTTTATAATGCATTTTTCGTTTTCTTCCCTGTAAAATAAAAACTTGATATTTGAATAATTCCTTCTCTTGTTTTTGGTTTTCGCCGTGTTGCTATCGCGTCACTTTGATTTTTGTTTCTTTCCCTTTGTCATCGTCAAAATGTAAGGCTTGTGCATGTGTTTTTAAGCTGGATGTTTTCTGTGTTGTGTTAAAGATGTTTATGTATGTACGTCTCTACATGTTTAACAAAACAGATTTCTTGCCATAAAGGACTGTCTGGTTAGTGTAATATCGCCATCATGTTTACTCCACTCACCATGATTATGACACATATATATTTAAGTGAAATGTTAATAAAAATCAAATTAATATTTCAAAAATTAATCATTGTTACTTTGTACTTTGCAGAATACTATAATTATCAAATTTCATTTAAGTTTCAATATGGTAAAGGCGATATGTCGTAGAATGACACAAAAAAATTTAATTAGTATTTTTTTAAAATTAAATATAACAAGAGTATCTCGAATTATATAAAATGAATTTGTTTAATGAATAAACTAAATGAACTATACTGCTTAAATTAGCTTCGGAAATATTTTATTCATATATTTCATGACTGCCACTTGAACATTTTTCATATGTATTATTATATAATTTAAAAATGGCGGAAAATTTAACTGATCTCTCATGCAGCATTTTACATAATTGAAAATCTTGAATAAAACCATACTAATAATTTGAGAAATTATTGGAATCTGTTTGTATTAAATCTATAATTATCTATCAAAAATAGTCGAGGATTTAATTTTATTGTCTAATGCTGAAGCACTGTTTTCATCTTTTCTGCTTAGATTTTATTTAGACACATTTCACTTTACTTATATAAAAAGTAATTACAGATAGATTTATTGATTCTTCATATTTTAAGGTAACTTCAGAGTTCTCCATCAGCATTAAGCCTTTTGCCAAACCCAAATCGATGTACATTATGCATTTTCGATGGAAATTATGCAAACCATTCGTGCTAAGAAGAGCTTGAAATCCCACCATGTTTATTCTATTAATTTTAAATCCTTATCCACTTCAGCTGTCGTTTATAATAAACATGGAATTAAATTATGTAGTACAGACTATGAATTTGAAGTTCATTCCAACGTGGCATATATTACTCAAGTAATAATTGTTCAGGCATTACAAAATGGAAACAGATTACAAATGCGTATGCTGATTAAATTCGCCTCTATGCTTACTGTGATAGATTCAGTGTTAAATAATTAATCAAGAAATTATTTCATTACATACTACTAAGTTTGTGACTATATTTCATAACAGTAAAATGAATTTTTGATACATATTGTATTTTTATTGTTAACTATGTAGATAAATTATTTCTTTTATAAAAGAAAGATTTAATCATGTCTAAGAAATAATAATATCGTTTATTTTGTTTTTTCCTTGAATACAATAATCACAACGATGTATTTAAAATAATAATATTTTAGCTTGAACATAGTAAAATAGTTATTTTATTTAAGTAATTAATTCTATTGTAGGACAGGTTTTGAAAGGGACGAGATTCAAAATTGATTGTAAATTAATAAATTGATTATCTATTACTCAAATTATATTATTTGGATTTATAAAAGCGAACATATATGTGGATGTAGTTTAGTATTGATATGCCTTGCATAAAAATAAGACAATACGATTAAATATGACAAAACGAGTAAGTACGACAAAAACGATTAGTGCAATATCTACCCTGATTTTATTTTAGTCATTTATTTTTTTGTTGGGAAAATGGAGAAATTTGTAAATGGCAATTGATTGTTGGGATATTTATCGTGCGACGAAAGAAATCTTCTTTCCATATTGTTAACATTCGCATTCAGATATCATAATGAGTAAACGTAAATTTAAAGAACCATACGAAAACTCGGATCTTGATACTAAGTTTAAAGAATTTATGTTTAATTTTTTTTTTAAATAAATCAAAATTCCATTTAAAATGCACTAAACCTAACTATTATTAAAACTTAATTTGTTGTGCATGACTTCTGAAAAAATTTTATTTTTAAACCATTTTTCTTTGATTATTTTTTTAAGTTAGCAGATTTGTATATAAGCCGACTTTCTTATATAAACATTAAAAAAATACCAAAAAGTTAAAGTATTTTTCAGGAAAACATACAGTATATATTTACTTAACTGAATGTCAAAGGAAAACGTCATGATACTACACTAATGTTCTAAGTTAAGAGAATTTTTTTTAATAGTGATTACTCCTGAAGTAATTTTTTTTTTGTTTAAGTTTGGTTCTCATAGATATGCCACACAAAGGGATATTATACAGCATTTAAGATACGCATGTGATCGCATATACGGTTTTAAAATGAATTTAAAAAAAAAAGATTATACAAGATGGAACAAAAAAAAGTTTAATATAGAAAACCGGCTAGCTTAGTTATAAATCTTTCACAACGTGAATCCACGTGACGTAAATGTACAATTACGATACGCCGTCTTCATTGCGCTTAACTATTTTAAAATGATAATGTTTCTTTTAAATTACCTTGATAGAATTTAATATTTTGATGGAAACTGTGTGTACTTCGGAACCTTTCATTTTGACTATATTTTTCGTCTAATTATTTTTGAATCTGGATCATGATAAAAAATGACTATAATTACGTAATTAAAACTAAACTAATTGATATTTAATGTAAGCGAAGCAGTTTCAATATTTTTTTCTCAGGTGCTTTTGATTTTTCAATACATATTCTCCTCTTCTGAATCACATATTAAATAATTGAAACAAGTTTGTAAAAAGCAAAATGTTTAAGAAAATACTGAAAAAAATAAAAATCTTCAATACATCATTTCCTCGTTTTATTTTCAAAATTTAATGAAAATTACTCCAATCGTCTTGTCTAATTTTTAGTTTATATATAACTTAATTATATATTTTAAAATAATGCACAAAAATAATTTCCTCTTTTTTCAAACTTTATCAATTTCTGATTAATGTTAAAAATTTATAAACGGTAATACAAACTATTCAAAAATTGAATTATTTTTTTATTTTTTAAAGTGTTTTAGTTAAATTTTAATTTTCAAATTATTAAGTACTAAGTTTTTATTCTGTGAATATCTTTCTACTGACTATTGATTCAAATTATTATAATTAAAAGAAAGTGAGTTAGTTGTACATTAAAAACTATTTTTAAAACTTCTTTGATTTTTTAACGAAATTTTCAATTAACTACATTTTTTTATTATATGAATGTAGTAAATACAGTAAAAGAAATATTAATAACATGCTAATTTGCATATTTTGGTAGTTTAATGTTCATTTTCTTAAGAATTATTGAAGAAATATAAAATAATTTTTTTCCTCCTGAAAATTAACATTTACATATTTTTTATATTTAAAGTAGAATTAGTTTAGCAATCAACTTCATTATCTTTCAATATATGATTTTTTTTTATTTATTAAGATTCTTTGTTGTTTTAGTGACATAATATTTTTCTTTTCAAAAACGAAGGCAATACATTTCAGAAGCAAATAATATCAGGTTTGTTTATCAAACCAGAATGTTATTGCAGAAGGGTTTCTGAGCAAATTATGTAATTTTGTTTAATTCAGATAATACATTACGAAAAAGGCATTATTTTGTACGTCACATTAATTTGCAACCAAATTATTTAATACTCGATTCCTTTTTTATAGTAAAAAAAATACGATTTTAGTATTTATAAAGTAATCTCGCTCTTAAAATGTTCAAATATAGTTATAAGTTTTCTTTTTAGTACTTATTTTTCAAAAGAGCAGGTCATTGATTTTTACTGTTATTTAACAAGTGTATTTTAGTATTTATTTTTAGAAAAAAGACAATTGCTTTTTACTTTTATACAACGATTAAATCATTTATCTTACAAAATTTTCTCTAAGAATCCAAACTCTAAAACTATTTTAAAAATAAAAAAAAACTAGTGTTTTAGCGTAATTCAAAATATTTACCACTATGTGTAAACATTTAAGACAATATGAATACTTTCATATATGTTTTTAATTTAATTACTTGTATATTGTTAGCTTCATCATTTAATGATCACAATATTATGTCATTTAATCGAGCTTGCTTCGAAGTAAGAATATACGAACTATCATATTTAAATTAAAAATGCCTGCACTTTCTAAGTTTTCTGATTTTTTATTCAAAAAATTTTCTTAATTTCTCCCCTACTTAAATTTTGAAACATAATTTTATACATTATTTTATATATAAAATTGTTTTTATGTATACTGTACAAATATATTTCTAGATGATAGGATATTTCTTTCACAGAATTCAAATTCGGAAAATAATATTATTTGTATAAGAGTAATTCAGCTATTATTTACAAATGTTTAGCACTCTTCGAAAACTAAATATTTCTTATCAATCTCTAAGTTTTTCTCAACTGTCTGAAGAAATATATTTAAAAAAATATATTGATACGCATTTTGAATTTAATCTCTGTTGGTTACGTTTCCTAACTTCTATTTTTAATGCCTCAAGTATATAACTTAACAAAACAAACAATTAAAGTTTGTAAAACTTTTTGCTTGCATGTCTGCCATAATTGAATGCCAATCCATTGTGGATATGAACCAAACAATTCTGCAAAATTACTTTGCTCATGTTTTGATTTCAGGCCTCCTAAACTTTCTAAGATATTACAATAACCATCAAAGCAATCAAAAATAGTTTGAGCAAAGTTTTATTTCTTTCACATGTCAGAAAATTGAAAGCCGCATTCACCTTACTCTTGTTTCGAAAAATATTTAAAAAATATGAAATCGTTTTTCACCTACATTTTTCAATGATGAAAGTGAGCAAACTTCTTGTTGGAAAGATACAAAATTCTTGTTCAAGGTCGCTCAAACAATTTAAGAGCGTTGCTCATCTATCATGAGCATGTAGCCGACATCTGATCAATATGTCTGCAAACAAGGCCATTTTCAGAAAACTGAAGATCAAATGTCAACTTTTGCTGAAACTGAAGAGATTTAAAAAGCCTCACAGCGTCATCATGTCAATCATCAAGAAAGACAGCTTGTCGGCGCCAACATTGTCTAGCTTTTTGATCAGTTTTATTGCAATTCGAGGCTCTCTTTTGTTTATTCGGTAGAGAATTTCTCGAAGAAACTTGAAACAAATGTGTATTCTTGGATAAATTCCTTTAAACATGGCGAAGAATGCTTGAAACATACATAGAAACTTTCTTTTCCTCCTTTTGCGCGTCCATTACACAAACAAAATGAGAATTCTTTGCTGGAGAAAATGTTTGCTAAAAGGGACTGTGGATGTATTAAACATTAAATTGAAAATATGAATACTTTTAATTGTTGTTTATGTCCATTATTTACTTCTGAGATAATTAAACCAAAATTGTGTGCTATGAACAACGAAGACGTTTTGTCATTCGCTTAAGTACCAACTAAATTGTATAATTTTCCCCTAAATTACTATATCATATGTCGTTACCAAAACATTCATTGAGAGTCTTTAGTTACTACTTTTGTGCTTACCTTTTGAGATAAAGTTAAATTTGCAAAATTTGAAATTCCTAATTAATCAATGTATAAAATAAATATATTTTTAAAATGTAAACGGGAAACTGTGAAATATTTTTTAATGAAGGTTATTTTAATGAATCTTAGTATGAATAACATTTATATCCTTTAAATTTAATAGATTGTTTTGAAAATGTATGAATTTTATTTAAAAAAAACTAAACTACATTTATCAATTTAAATTGTCTTATATTTTACTTCAAATATACCTTTTACTCAAAGGCTTTAAAATATTTTGTTTTACTAAACTTATTGTGAAGTTTGCGAATATTACACACACATTTATTAAAATTATTAGTTTTCAATTAAGTCACTGAAAGTTATATATTTGTTTTGAAAGTTCACTATCTCCTTAAAATCATTAATGAAACATCAGAAATTGAATAAATCCATCAACAACATTAAGCCTAAATAGTTTAATTAAATATGTAACCTTATCTGTACCAAAATTTAAATTGTTATTTAGACCTTTACCTGTGGTTCGTAAAATAATTATATTCTAAACACCACATGTAAACTTCCAGTTAAAGTATTAAACTTCAGACTTTTCATAATACATTTGTTTCGAATTCAAAGTATACTTCTTTTAAGGCAAGTCAGTAGGGTAAAAATTATGAAATGATCGATTTTGAGTTTTTGATTTTCTGAAATCTGTATTTCATTACCTTCCTAGGGATATAACATTTATGCCATATTTTCAATTAGAACTATGTGAAAATGACTTTTAAAAAAACATCAACTGGCGGGCCAAGCCCCCTTTTGACAGATATTTGCCTTTTAAATATCCTGAAAAAATTGCAAAGTCTTCTTTTTGTTTATTCAAACGCAATTAATTTTAGATAACAGTTGACTGTTCGATCAACTGTATTAGTTTGGTGGCGGAATTTCGAGTTACAACATGTTTCCAAGTGTTTTAAAGTATTATTTCTTAGTATTTAAAAATTTACTTTCACAAGGTATGATTTTTTTCAAAACTACTATTTTCATAATTTATACTTTTAAAATTAAGTTTAAAAAAATGAAATTTTTAAAATTTACTGCATGTAAAAAAAAGCTGCAAATTTACATTATATATCCCTTATGCATTCTTGTGGATACTGAAGTGATATTTTGAAAATATTACAAAAAAGAAACATTTAGCTAAGAGCACATGTGTCAAAAAACAAACAACTTTGAATAAATTCAGTGATGATAAATAAAAGTCTGTTTTTAAAAAATATTACTTCAGTATAAATATAAATGTTACTTTACTGTACAGAGAAGTTTTTAAACTTAAATATTCAAAAGTTTCTGAATGAATTGTACATACAAAAATTCAGATGTGTAATACCATTTGTCGTTGCAAGAAGCTGGTTAAATACATAAAAATACCTAAATATCATGTTTAAAAACATAAAAACAGTTTTATTTTTTAACAGTTAACAGTTATACAGTTTAGAGAAACTTTTGAAATTTAAAAGTCTTAGAAACTTATGTTTGCATCATGTGAACACACAAAACACATATGAAAACTTTCGAAATGACGTAAAATCATGTTTTTTCAAATGCACACAAAACCATATAGATAAATTTTTCCCGTTATATTTATGATGATATTTGCTCTACTTTGATATTTGTAATACATAAATGTTACAAATTCTTCTAAAATTTATAGAGATTTTGTGAAAATAGATGTAAATTTTACAAAATATCTCGTTAAACAAAAACTGAAAAATGCTATGTATGTATTTTCTGAGAATTTGAAAACATTTTTGATGCTTTTTTTACTTAAAATATATTGACTTGATTCTAATGTTGAATAAAATGTGGCAAATACATGTTGGAAGTCATATTTTTTGTGAAGAAGTGACATTTCATGTTAAAAATGCATTTTTTTAAAAAAGTTTGTTTATAAAGATTTATGTTTTTTTTCTCAGAAAATAATGAAAGGTTGCTCATAAAATTCGAATAAAACATAACTCATATGTACACTGACCATAACCATGTACACTGAAGTAAGCCTTTATAAATTTTCCCAAAATATTTTAACATAAAGCATTTATCGTAGAAAAAAGTGAAAATTTTGAAGAAATTCATAGTAATATTTTTATGTTGCATGGATTTGAAAAAAATTAACAATATATTTGAAATATTTCACTTCAGCATAAATATTAAAGTCTAATTAATATTCAGACTAAATCAGAAGTCTTAATATTTAACAGTTTCTGAGAAAAAGTACACATACATATGTGATGATACGGGATGATTTTTGTCGTTACCTGTAAAGCTTCTTATACACATAAAATTACATAAATTTCATGTTTAAAAACATAAAAACAGCTTTCTTGTTGTTTTGGATAACATTTATGTAATATTTAAAGAAACTTTTTAATTCTGATACTTTAAGAAATTGTGTTTACATGTGAATATACAAAGCACTAATGAAACTTTTCGAAATGTCATATATTCATGTATTACTGTCTTATAAAGATTATATTTTTTAATTTTTGTCTTATTTTTCTATAAATTTATTGTATGCAGAACTGGAATTTTTTATTTTATATTTCATATGTATTGTGTATACTGAAGTGAAATTTTTGAGATATTCCTCAGACATTTAGCTAAAAAGCAGATGTCGTAACATAGAAAAAGAAAATTTTTATAAAATTCATTATTCCACTGAGCAAAAATTACATTTTTAAACAGGCTGATCAATTTTTTTAAAAAATTTCAATTTTATATAAAGATAAATGTGTATTTAATGCACACACAAATTTTTTAGCTTTGTGTTCAAAAGTTTCTTAGTAAAAGGTACATACATATATCCGAAAATGCAATGCCCTTTTTCGTTGCACAAAACTTATTACATACCCAAAAATACACAAATTTCATGTTTAAAAATATAAAATCAGTTTTCTTGTTGTTGTTTTGGATACCATTTATGTAATATTTTAAGAATCCTTTTAATTCTGATACTTTTAAGAAATTGTGTTTACATGTGAATTTATAAAACTCTAATGAAACTTTTCGAAATGTCGTATAATGATGTATTACCAAAGTCATATTTTCATGCATTGACACACTTTCACATGGTATTTATGATGATTTATAATCATAATAATGTATCAGAACAGAATATTCTTCAAAAATTGATGCATAATTTGAGAAAAATGATGCAAATGCTATAAAATATCTCGATAGATTAAAAGTGAAAAATGCTATATATGTATTTTCTGAGAAATCTAAGTAAAAGAAATAAGTAAAAAGTCTTAAAAGTTATTGATAATAAGCTAATATTAAAAAAATAGTGCAAATACAGATTGTAATTCATAATTTTTTTGATGAAGTGACATTTTATAATAAAAATGCAATTATCTCAAAACGGTGTTTTTAAAAATGCGTGTACCATTTTCTCAGAACCTATTCAACGAAAACACTTGCAATCTTCACTGAATATTACTGATATGTTAATATATATACTGAAGTGAGATTTTATTAATATACCCAAAATATTTTTGTAAAAGTCAGTTATCGTGAAAAAAATGATATTTTTCAAAAAATTCATAGTTATACTTTACGATGAAAGTTTTTGAAAAAACTAAACAATATATTTGAAAAAGCTCACTTCAGTTTAAATAAAAAAACTCTAATTAATATACAGACAAAATTTTAAGTTTGTACATTTAATAATTTCTGAGTTTCTAGTACATAAAAATGCTCAATTTAACATTGTCGGTATAGGGGGTACCGACCAACCTTAATTCCTAGATACTAAGAAGTATAATATAACTTCTAAAAAAAAAGAATTTCTAATTACAAGAACCTTTATTCCATATGCGTATAAGTTAATTAAAGGTTACTTGGTTGTTTTTAATATCACATTTCCATCTACAACAGACATTATAAATTACTTCAATAAGCACTTCTTGGTGTTTTAGAAAGGCGTAATTATCTATTGAGATTTTTTTTTTTTGGCTTTTGTTTCTCATTGTATCTACAAAGATAAACATTTCATAAAAAATGTAATATATAAGCAAAAATTCTCATTTGACAAAATATACCCCTTCTCTTTTTATTTAAATGAAAATCATTCCAGGTCTTGAAAAAGAAAGTTATTGGATTTTATCGTTCTAATACAGGAAAAAAGGGATTCGAAATGCTGAGGGGGGAAATTCACAATGCGTAATATTGATTTAAAACAATTTTTTTCAAAAATATTTTACTTTTTAAATTCTTATCTACTGAAATGAAAAAATTTCATTTTTGAAACAAATTAGTAAAATTACTTGTCACTTTGTTTCATTAAATGGCCTTAACACTGATTTATTTCTGATTAACTTTTGAAATCCATATTACCGATACAAATATTAGTATTTTTAAAAAATAAAATTATACTATTCAATATTGAAGTTGGTTACAAAAATATTTGAAAAAATAAAAATAAACAACATAAAAATAGTTTGCAGCTAAATAAAAATAAAATTAGTTTACAGCTAATGAATCCCACACATTTAAGCCACTATAGTAATAAAAATCAAATGTGAATCAATATCAAATGCATTATTATGAAACAATATTCAAAGTAAAGTAAATTCAATTATCCAATACAATACAAAGTGATGTGGATAACCTGCTTTATAATAAACTATATTTCTTGAAATAGTTTATGATATGCTGCCATTGATTTCTATATTGTTAAAATAATAATAGTACATAGTTTACTGTTACAAAACTAGACTGAATTTGCTTTATCTCATAGCCTATTTTTTCTCTTAATTATATTATATTTATAAGATTTCTTTAAAATTAAATCATTTTTAATAAGACATTTTCGATAGAAAGCACTTCCCTACCTTATATTATATTCTGAATACGTGTGTGAAATCTATCGAAAAATGGAATGTAAGAAAATTTGTGAGTTCAGTTGACTCACGCACTATTTTCTTGTGTTGGATTATATACTTCGTATTAATTCAGGTCTCATTTATTATTTATTTTAAAATATTTTAATGGCTTTAATTCACATTTTTTTAAAATCTCAATCAATCTAATTCGATAAAGCTTTTTTAAAATACTATACATTGCCAATGTTATTTTATTAAATATATTCATGACATAATAAACAATGGAAAACATATTTTCGATATGAAATGCGTCACTATTGGTATGTCATTAACCCGTTTGTACTTATTTAGTAAAATAAATACAATATGAGCTGAATTATATTGAATAACTAGTTATAAGCTATTAAATCCAAGCGTAGTATAACTTTGAATGAATATAATATTAGAACAATCAAATTAGTATTAGTATCATATAAATAAATATATGTAATATAGATTAAGTATGTATCAATAATATTAATCGTACTTTTTTATTATGTAATAAATTGAAACCTTTCAGTTCACTTATATATTTTACAAATAAATTTTAAAAATGATGTTGTTTTATTGGCTTAAATTAGTTCTTCTGTAAATTGTGTGTTTTAGTTTTAAAAAGACATTAGTTTTTGCTTAATTATCTCTTGATATACAAAATATTTATATCGTGATGCCGTAATAAATTTATTTGGCTTTTGTCTTGGTGGTGACGATGATGATCATCAAGAGAATCCTTTCTTCAATATCTGCCATGATCACCAACTCCAAGAATGCCACCCGTTAAACTGAATTTGAAATTTTAATCTGTATTATCATGTTATTAAGAAATTTATTTTTTACTGATGAGAACTGTGTACTCTCACAATATAGGTGGTGAAACTTATCCAGTATGAAATTTTATCAGGAGATACAAAATGCAAACTTGTATGCATACCAAGAACCATACTGGAAGGAACTTGGATATGCCATTCGTACTGAAACGTACGCCGTTCTCCGAAGATTAGATTTACTATGACTACAAACCACAAGGGCAGAGTTTTTAGAGAAAGTCGGTTTAGATATAACATCAATAGAAACAATAATTACCCATGGACAATTGTATGTGGCTATGTCAAGAAGAAAAGACAGAATAAAAATTGAGAGCAATTTACAGGAAAATTATTTTTGAAGAAGTACTCAATTGAAGTACAAATTAAAATTCAAAAATGAAGCATTTAATTCTTTTTCCTGCTTACAATACATTTTTTTTTAAAATATCGAGCTACATAATACGTGTAAATTACTGCTGTACAATTTGAGCAATGAGTATAAGCAGTTGTATAATTTGCACAATGGGGTTTGGTTCACCTTTAAGTGGACGCGGAGGGTACTTTCCCATAGTTAGTATTAAGAAATATTTGTATTAGTGCATTGATGTCTTAAAATCAATAAGTAAAACGTTTTTCTTTTATTATTCTGCATGTAAATATTAGTTATTTTGGACATATAATGTTTTGCTTACTTACATTTTAAGTTGAATCTTTGTATCATATTATTATATTTATCTTTGAGTAGCTGAGAACTATTTCAAAACTGTGTGGTTTATCTAAGTATTTTAATTTGCGCACTTTTATCGGTATCAAAATAATTATTTTAAGAGCATTAAATAAATTTGATATTAATTTCTTAAATCTATTTACTTACAACTTCTCTATTTAAAGTTTCCAAAAAACATTTAAACACTTCTCGCTGTCTTTTAATATCTGAATTAGATCTCAAGCATTCAAAACCTCACATTGTGATTATCTGTAGTCTGTCTAAATACCCCTTGTAAAATTATATGACCTTAACGATAATGCCTCCTTAATAAATTGAAATTTACTCATCTGCCGTTATTGAAAGATTATCTAAAACTTCACAATATAGAATAAAGTAAGTTCTTCGGAAATGCCTCATTTAATTCAATGCACTTAATAGTTTTTCTCATTATTGGTTTTCGATAAAGAACTTTCAGAAGAATAACTTTCGATAAGGAATCGTAAGCATGACAGTAATAGCATTGTTCTTGGATTATTAAACCTCCTAATTCTCGCTATTGTACTTCAAATACTTTATTCAAGTTACTTTTATCGATAATATGTTACTGAAATAATGTTTAAACTATATGAAAGGGTGCCATAAACTTGATTTCTCAATAAACTACCTCGGTTTGTATTTATTTTTCAATTTAAGGATCAATTTTATAATACTCTTCTGGAAAGGAATTCAAAGACGATTGTAAAACGATTTATCTACGTATTTTACTATAAAATATGCTTATTAATTATTTTATTTAAACATTCAAATGACTTTGAACAGAAATATAGTGTAAAAGTGAAAATACTTTTTTGCCCCGTAAAAGTACTTTTCAATCATTTGTCTCGGGAACTGTGCAAGTGATTTAACTTGGTTTACAACATTTTTTTTTTAAATTTCTAATGCCACTGCAGGTTGGTTTTTTACCGTACATTCCCTTAGCTGGAATTGTTTTTTTAGTGCGGCACCTAATACGCTAATACCAATTGCCGCAGGTAATTTTGACGCATATAGAGAGCTCTGGAGATGCGAAACCGAACTGAGAATTTTAATTTTGCCTAGAGAACACAGTCCAAATAGACACTGAAAGGATTTTTTGCATACCGTATCGCTGTCGACTTTCTGCATCATGAAAATCCACCAACTTGGGCCGGAATCTAAACCACAAATTTGGGCATACAAGGCCAGTGACAAACCAACTACGCCACCAAGCTGGCAGGTTTCATTTTTTACTATTCAAAACAATTATAAATCCCCGTGCACCACAAAGAGTCACACAGGTCTTACAGAATTAAGCATGAAACACATTACAGAAGGAAATAAAAAGAAAAGAAAATTCCAAGTCTTAAAAAATTCAAATATTTACAATGAATTTTCATAACTGGTTAAAAACACTTCTGGTGGAAATAAGTTGGTGAAAATCTGAAAACTAATTTATATTAATGCCCTTAGGAGCCAGTTTTCGGCTCTTTATTTCTCTGACAAATTGGAACACAGTAAGAGCACATCTTTTACATTCTCCTCGCCACCAATACTGCAATTGCAGAAAGAAGACGGAATCAAAATTAAATTAGTTCAAATAACTTTTTAAGTTACCATGATCAGTGTGAAGATAGAATTATTAATTGTAATTTTGATGATTTTAGAAACATTTATAAATAATTTCTTAAAATTAAAGCATGCATCAGCCAAATCTGATCCTTAATAAAGTATAATAAGTTGTACGAAATTACGTTAATAAAATAAAAGTGAACCTCTCAATAATTCTTAATTTGATTTCATTTTTTTATAGAATTGTGTTGTTCCTAATTCAAAGTGGCTTTTACTTTGTAGCAAAGCGCACAGAACAAACAAGCCTTGTTAGACAATTAAATGTCGAATGACATTTTGACAATAATTTCCTTTCTTTCTAGTTAAGTGACAATTACAAATTACATTTATGTTCCTTTTGTTCAATTATACCTGCCAGTGGCTAACAGTATTCATCGACGAATGTGAATTTCAACAATATTCCCTCTGGCTCTTTTAATCGATTAAACTACAGAAGAAGGCTTAGAAAAAACTAAGATATAACCAACGGAATAGCAGGGAACGTTTCTCAGATCTCACGCGATCTAGTTACCCTCAATTAACTTCCGTCTTAATGCAATTAAGACTATCCATGTAAGGATAAACTAGGGCTGTTCCATTACCAAAGAATAAACTCCTAATGTTCAGCTTGGAAAGCATAAGCCTTAGGGTACAGAATGAAATTCGGAAAAGGTTTTCCTGGAAGGGGCTCGCTGACTTACAAGTTTGGGGAAAAAAGAGGGGAGCTTGAAGAAAAAAATAAGTGGATAGGATTTTGAAGCCAAAACCACCTGAGTCCAGAGATATTTGTTAGATTCTGGTTTTGAAAAGGAGGGGAAAAAATAAATTTTTATAGCTTTCTAAAATTCTTACTATCGCACCTGCGTTTTGTTTCCTTGTTTTTTTTACTCTCGTGTCCTTGTAATGTAAAGTATAGTCTTACAAAGGTATTCTCTCTGTCCTCCGTTCTTTTTCTTTTCTTAAATCCCAACTCTGCTTACGCTAAAGGTCTGTAGGGCCTACTCTTTTATATTCTTGTTTTTATTTAAAGTAACAGTTGCAAGCGTATTTCTGTGCGATTTTTGGACACGTTCTTTTTTTTTACTTCAACTATTTCCTTCGCCGTGTTCATGCTACCATGTAATGAAATACAAGTCTGAATCTATTTATTCTAGCAAGGGAATAAGTCATTTCTTCTCCACATTATCATCGTGAAAGGAATTTAAAGCAAAGTCCATCTGAATAAAATGATTTTGAGATTTGAAGTATTCTTACTTAAAAATTCTGTTTGCACAAAAATACTTAATGTCGAATTTTTGAATATATGCGCTTTTCTAGAATCCTTAAGAACCTAAAAGTATTCCAGAAAGTATTTCTTCTAGTTTATTCAATTAAAGAATGCAGACTAACTCAATTGGGACTTTTATTCCCAAATGTTTATGGGTTATGAATTTATGTAGAGATTCCTTCTTCTGAATGCTAAAAATGTTAATAGTGGATTTCAGTTTAATAGTATATACACATGACTATTTTTATTTATAAGCCACAAAATGCATTGCAATTATGTGAATGCTTTGCAAAATAATTTAAAAATATATTTCCTTCATTTGTGTAAATAATCCAAAGTAACAAAAAGTAATAAAGTACGAGTAATTTTAACATATATTACAAGTTCAACGAAATGATTAATGCTATTTTAATTTGACATTTCCTTAAAATAAATATTGGATTTAAAAAATTATAATTTACCGCATGCTGTAGATTTGTTTATATTTATGTCAAATAATAAATTATATTGCAGCATTTAACATTTATGTGCAATAAATGTTGAGTAATTATAACTCTTAATTAAGTTTAACAAATAAAAATCAATCTTTTTGAAGCTTCTAAATTAAACAGTGATAACTTTACAATTTATTTGAAAGACACATTAAGTGTGAGATTAATTTTTAAATAGGTGAGATGTAAATAATCGTAAAATGACCTTTCTACATTGAATTAAATACATAACACATTGCATTACACTAAAACACTAAAATTGTTCAAACATTTTATCACTGATAAATTAAATAACAGAAAAATAATCATTTATATTTTTTCTTTTTCAAAATATTTTATTAGCTTTGTATGCAAGTAAATCTTAGTATTTTTAAGAAGAAAATTAATATTTCTAGTTGTATTAGCAAAATTGGAGGAATATTATTCTTTATTACTTTCATGCATGTTTTCTTACTGTAATTAGCAATGGAATAGTATGTCACGTATCATTTCATTTTTAATTTTTGGTGCTCTCTGGCACATTAAATGACTTTAAATTTTAAACGGGTGAGATGTAAATAATTCTAAAATGAAATTTCTGTAACAGATTAGCATGCACTATTCTACAGCTCAATTATTTTATTGCTGTCAAATTAAGTAGCAGGAAAATCAACATTTATCATACTAATTTTCTCCATGTTTCAAAATATAAATAATTTATATACAAATAAAACTAAATATTTTTTTATATAAATCTCATAATTTTTTTTTGGAAACAAAATTATTTCTTGTTGTATAAGAAACAACTAGAATAAAATTTTTCTTGATTATTTTCGTATACATTTTACTGTAATTAACAATGGAATTATTTTGAAGATGCTTATTTTTTATCTGAGAAGTGCATTTTTTTAATCAAAAACACTATAATTATACATATTAAATATATTTATTAAATAAGTTTTTTATGCAGGATGTTGTTTGTTAGGTACAAATGATTAATCAGAATTATTTTAACTATACTATATTATTCTTAGTGATAAATAGTTTTTTATATCCATTATTAGAGTTAATTGTTAATAATTAACTTACATTTTGTTTTATTAAGATGGCAAATCCTTCTACTCCAGTTTTTCTTTGAATAACATTTTACATTACAAGTAAGAAATAAGCAAACACTAATGACTATATACATTACATAAATTAAGTTAAAAAAATAAAAGGCGAAGTCAAAAATTCTCAGGATAAAGCTGATTTCATAATAATTATTCTTATACTTAATGAGCCTATACAAAAAAGGAGAATAATTAGTCTTATCAAATCCTGCTCACATAAGCACGTTCAAAAATACTGTAGTATTCTTTACTGCTAAGTTGATATGTCTGCAGTGAAATGTGTTTTACAGAAAAAAAAGCCTACATTTTCTACACTTAAAAAAAGCAAGTGTAGTCCATGCTATCTCAGGATTTTAAGTCAAGTTGAATCGCTCACTTCTTGGAAAGATGAGAGAGTGTAAATTTACTAATACGAATTTATACGTTTCGAAATATCAGTTTGGGTGTACTTTTTGGTGTTTTGATTACTGATTATATATATAAAATTTAGAATTAATGAGCCTTTATATAATGAAAATATTTAGTCTTACCACAGAATCCTGCTCACATAAACACGTTTAGAAATACTACTGTGGCTTTTACTGCCAAATTAAAATGTCTGAAGTTAACTGAGTATTACAGGAAAAAAGACTAACATTTTGTTATACTTATGAGCAAGTGTATCTCATGTTCCTTTTAAACTCTTTAAGAAATCAAATGAATCAAACATTACTCATAAAGGTGACAGGGTGTAAATTTTTATTCATACGAAATTTCAATTTGGGTGAATTTTCCATGGTTTAGTTAGTGATTAAAACTTAGAATTCCATATCAACTATAATGCACTGAACAATTCTAGGAAACATTAGTTTATTTAATTTCTTACCGCTTTTTATTTTGATCTCGTCGTGTTTGATAATCAAATTCTAAATACAATTATTTTATGCTTTGGGAAAAATAATGTTTTTTTATAATAATTCGCAGTTTTATCAATAACTTTTACTAGCAAATTTTTACATATTTTCAAAACAGGTTATTTTAACAGTAAATGTATTTTCATAATTTTTTAATTAATGATTTAATACAAAATGAGTATTTAATCAGTGAAATCAAATTTTGAACTTATCGAAAAAAATATTATTTATAATTTATAAATAAATCCAACTCTGCAGGAGATGGTTATTAACTCACTTTCTTTTCCTTCTTTTTAATCTTTTTGCCTTAAATCTTCCAACTCAACAGATAATTACATTTATCTTTTTTACTACATTCTTTCACTTTATAAATGTTGTTCTTTTAGAACTTTTTCCTTATATGATACCGTCACGCAGTCTAATTGCAATTTTGTTGGAAGAAAAATTAATTTTGTTTTAAATTTTCGTCGAGCTTTCTTGAGATATTAGAATTCACGAAAGAAAAACAAATCATTTCAGAAATTTCTGATAAGTTTGGGGAAATACTAATTTAAAATTTACGTTGTGGGTTTTATTCAATGCATTTGTTTGAGTGACCCTTGCGTAATCGATATATTTTCCAAGCTAAACTAAAAGTTCTTTACATAGCTTCATTATTACATATATTCCCTATTTAATTAATTCATAAATGGTTTATAACCTATAATATTTAAGTTATAACAAAATCATGTCGTTTAAAAATCAACGTGGGATATTTCAGCAAATTCCTTTTTTTAATCCTGAAATATTAGAGGAAACATGTCTGCGCTCTACTCATCTAGAGGAATTTTTTTCTTACTAAATTATACAGAATAAGGTTTATTTAATTAATAGTACATATATTAAAAAATTTTGGAACAAAAATTTATTAGGTAGTTTTATTTGATCATAAAAGAAGCATAATTTTTATAATCCGAAAAAAAGAACTTTCACAAAATGTTTAGATTTAAGTGATTGAGCAAATAATGAATTAGGAAAAAAAAATAGATTCAGTATTAAACATTAATTCAGTATTTGCATAACATCTAACTTGGAAATTAAATATATTTGTAAACATTATTTTATATGATTCACATAACTTGATTACTAAATGACTGACTCATTTCAAGTAGGGATTTTTTGTGTACCTAGAAAAAAGAATCATAACAAATTTATCGACACTCTTTGATCATTTATCTATTTCCTTCAATGCTAACGATGCTTCTACAGTCTAACAATCCCATCACTAGTGACCGCACGTGACTTCAATATTCTATGTACATGTGGCTTCTGCTGATTACAAGATTAGTAGCTTAGTTTGAACTCTACTGCACCAATGTTTAATTAAATCACAGATATTATATTATACACGAGAAAACTTTAAGTAATTGTTATTTATTACTATTTAAATTGTAAAATAATTGCATGTTTGTTTGTAAAATGAGTTTTATACAGTAAGTTACTGCGCATTTCTTCATTCTGCAAACAGTGTCAAAATTGCATGTAGTGATCTTGATCAATTTTATTTCAATAAATATTTAATTGAATACATTTATTATAAGTCTAACTATTCCTAATATTTTACAAGTGAAATATTCGCATCATAACAAAAGCAACTTGAATCACTATTATGAATCAATGAGAGCTCTTTTGTGATAAACAAATCATTTCCTTATATACGTTAACCAGCATAATAATTTTAATCGTTTGGAAATATAATATAAAAATAGATTTGTGAAATCTGATTTACAATTAATTTAAAATTGCTGAGCCATACTTTTATTATTTTCTCTAATTTGCAAAACATCTTTAAATACACTTATTTTTTTTATTTATCAGGTTTTTAAGATACTACTATTTATTGTATCTTAATACTTATACTATTCATAATACTGAAAGAAAAATTCATTTAAAATCAGGAAGAATAAAAACATTAAGATCAGTAATGTGTATCCATTATTGAAATGAGAAATATCTTTGTCTAACTTAGAACGAACAATATGAATTGTTTATGAATGATGAAATGAATGTTCATAAAAAAACAGGATCTTGAACTATTTTCTTTTTTTCTACCACTTAATTCTATTAAAATCTGTTCAATTATTTTTTCATTCAATTATGTCATGAATGTTATCCATTTTGATCAAATAAGCCTTTGTGTAGCTGCATTAGGGGAAATAAATGTGAAATATTAACTTCTTATAAGTACTATTAGTTATATACTCGTTATGTAATACTAAAAAACACATTTATACTTTAAGAGTTAATAAATTAACTAAAAAGAACAAGAATTTTTGATTTTGCTCAACTGAGGCACTAAATTAATGCTAGTAATAACTTGGGTCATGATTAAAATAATCATACAGCAAAATATCGAACAAAAGATTTCCTTATTAAAATAAGAATTTTTCAATTGATTTTTGTAATTATGTCTTAAAATATTCCAATTTGTGAGGAGTACCATGCTTATCTACTTTAAAAAGATATAAATTTTTCTGCACATAAAATTAAATATTTTTTTCTTGTTCTAATTTAGATCAGAATAATTCAGTATTCGAAAGGATGTCGCAAGCAATTTTTTTTCTTTTTCGAAATTAGCTATGATATATACATTTTTGCAAGTGATTTCTTTGGAATTACACAATGATTTTCCGAATCATATCTAAAACTGTTTATTTGATGATACTTTTTACTAATTTATCAATATTTTTCTCAGCCATTATCACAGCAGTTAAACAGCAATATAAAAATTCCCTTAAGAAAGATAGTAAGAAAATTCTTTGTTGTAAAAATGTGAAAAAATATTTTACGTGTTCTCTAGTATAAAAAAAATTAAATATAGTTAACTTTACTGCCTTTAATAGATTCAAGAACAAAAACTTTTAACCATAACGTTTGCCATAAGTTAAAAGAGCAAAAAATATAAAGAATTTTGCAACCAAAAAATTACATTGCAAAAAGTGTTGGACAATTATTTTAGCTGAAATTTTAATCAATGATTTAAAACTAGTCAAAGCATTTTTTTTCCAAATGCATTGACTAGTGTTGAAAGGTGAAAATGCATCACATTTGCACCTTTCAACATACATTAGCATGCATGAAAAATTTATATGAGATAAAAAGTCTCTTTTGAAAGTAGGCCCTTTCTTTAAGTTTTAAATTGAAATTTGTATAATCTTATTAAATAGGAGTAGCTGTGCATGGAAATAACTAAAGTTTACTCTTCAAAGAATTTTTTTACCCAAAACAGTGAATTAAAAGTAAATGAGTCTTCACTGTGTCCATACAATGTACTCACAATAATGCAAAGTGTCCCAAGTAAGGTGAAACTATTTTTATACAAACACTCAACTTAACAATTTAAGAAAATAAAACGTGAGCAATTTCAATTTTGTAGAAAATCTACACTCCAAGTATCATTAAAAATGTAGTAAAAAAATGAAATATAAAGGAGAATAAAAAAGGACAAAGCGGAAACCACAAAGTAAAAGAAGTTATAAAATCCAATTTCACATTATGTTCAAGCCTTTAAGTTCATAAACATTTCCGAAACTATATAAAAACACCTTACCAGGTTAATCCTATATTTAGCGACCATCCTTTAAGTGCTTTCCAATGCAACTAACAAATTGCCTATGGGAGCTGAGATATCAAGAAAGAAAAGGCCCAAACCAGTTATTCCGCTTTATTTCAGAAAGTTGCCACGGCAAAATATTCTCTGGAGAACTAATTTGATTTAAAGTCTTTGTTGGCTTCTAGGCGATTGTGAAAGACAGAATTCCATTTTATTATTTAGAAAATAGAGAATTTCTAAGAGTTCGGGCATTTTGTAAGAAGCTATAGTACATTGTCCTTGGATTTCCTAACGCTTATTTTTACTTCCCTTTTCTATTACCTCCTATTTCCGAACTTAATCGAAGAGAAAATTTTGTTAAACTCGATAAGATCCTAATTTAATGCTTTCAATGGGATGCAGAAATTCTTGAAATGGTGAGTTTTTATGAAAAATAATTGTTTTTTTGAAAAATAAAACTTAACTTTTCCACAATATAAAGTGTATCAAATAGATTCGATGCAGTTCGACATGAAATGATTAAAATTATTTGAAAATAAAGATAGATTTGTATGTACCGTGAAATCAGGTGTATAAAACGCACTTTTTAACTCAAAAAATAAGAACAAAATTTACGGGGCGCGTTATATGCCAGGTATAAAAATTATAGCTTCAAAAGTAAAAAAAAAATAAAGACATGAGCGTAAAACAAAAAATTAAGCTCATACGTAGATTGGAATACTGTTTATTTAAAAGAAATGACATACCTAGTGATCTTAAAAGCATCTTATTTCTGAAAGTACACTATTTTTCCAAAATACTGGAATAATATCTTGAATTAATGACGCCAAAAAAATAAAGAAAATTGCATGCGCACATTTGAAGTTCCTTCGTAAAAAGGAACCCCTTTTACCCTTCGTACCCTTTATACGGTGAATATACCTAAAAATTAAAAATGCATCTTAAAAGTAAAGGTACGCGTTAAACGCCTGATTTAACGGTATGCGTTGTACTACAAAAGTGTGAACTTGAAAAAAAAGAAGCATTGAAAGTTTTAAATTAGAAATGAAAATTCTTACTAAATCTAAGTTTTTGCACGTTCTCTTACTTTTATAATAAATTATTGCACTTAGTGTAATGTTTCCATTTAAATTAATAGTACTAAAATTAAGAGTTTGGCTTACGTTTAGAAAATAGATACGTTTGTATTAAAAGCAATATTTACATTTAGACTAAATTTGCATACAACTAAGAATAATCAATTTACAATAATATAAAACTATATACATTTAAGTAAAACACGAATAACTTTGATTTAACATTTTCTTTGTATAACATTTCATTGGTAGCAACAAAGATTTTTTAATATTCTTCGTTATTAAGTTCACAGCTTCAAAGTAATTGATTTGGTTGTTTTTAAAATTAGGAAACCTAATTGTTGTTATATATTAAATATATGTAAGGCTATAAGCTGAAATAAATATGGAATATTTTTAATATATTCATAAGGTTGAGAAGTAATTGATTTCATAATCCAACCTATCATTATCAAAAATCCTTGCGTATTTTGTGATAAGGTAGCAAACATAAATTTAATTTATTCTTTTAAAAATATAATCATAAAGTCAGTAAGTACATCAAAAATAATCCCTTTTAATGGACTTTGTAGCTAAACCTCATGTGAAAGTCAAAGAGCATATGTTGGGTCTGAATACAAATCCGTAAGCCAAAGCATAAATTCCAACTAACGAGCTATTAATCGCGATGGCTCGTTGCGAGTCGTTCAGGATTTCGCCACGTTCTGTGTGATTAATTTCTCATTAATCTTCTTCTGCGATACCCTCACGATCTTTAGAGTAGTGTTGCGCTCTTCGTTGAGTGTTGAATATCTGTGGAGTCGCTTTGGGAAGATGGCGAGAAAAAGAGTATAATAAAATATACGTCGCTGTAACAGAACTATTTTATTATCACTATATTTGGTGTTTTTGAGTTCAATCGAATTTTTTTTAAAAAAAAGGCTAAATATAATTTTAATAATTTAAAATTTATTTTTAAAATATGAACTCTTTGGAGAAAAAATAATTTTAATGTACATTTCCATTTAATTGTATTTTAATTAGAGATTTTACTTTTAATTTTGATTAAAAATAAAACAAGAACATATATTAAGCATTGTAACAAATGGTTTAGCTAAAAGTATATATTGCTGCAGAGGTGAGCAAATAGCGACGCGCAAAGAGTTTTCTTTTTGTAGCCCACCAAGAAAGACAGAAAACCAGGTATAGAGAAAATGTTCCTTACATCTAGGTCGACATATATTTGTGAGCAAAATTTATCTGGCATGAAGATTAACAAGAGTAAATACAGAACCAAGTTGTCTGACATAACCTTGAAGGTTATAATGAGAATTTCAAAAATAAATCTCACTTCTGATGTATAAAAAATAATGTAGAAGAGTGCGATAGGGTACATTTGTCTCTTTAAACTGATTCTATAACTGAATATGCTTGATATTTAGATGATAGGAAGTTGGCACATTGTAAATAAATTCAGCAAAACTACCTGTACTGACCGATGCTAACTATCTACAAATAACTCTACTACTCTCTAATAAGAATAATAACAATTTATATAACTACTCACACCTTATTAATTACTAACTATATCTCACACCTTATTAATTACTAACTATATCTCCCACCTTATCATTACTAATTATATATCATACCTCATACATGACTTAACTCTCACAACGCCTCAAAAATACTCTACTCAAACTCTCTCTCTCTCTCTCTCTAACCCTTCTCTCTCAGTCTCGTCATACACGCAACTCCCCACTACGGGAGATAACACTTACACAACGTCGCTTTTGAAGCAGTGCCATCTATAACCTTAACATTGCCACTATTTTATTTAACATATTTATTGTTCTTATGGTACCATTTATGCCTTTTCCGAGATGCAATGCTAACTAATGAATGCAATCATTTAAAAATGTTTGGCTATCCGGTATTCTCTGCTTCCTCAAGATTGCTCTCGAGCCAAAGCAATCCTCCTCTCATGTGTTATTGAATGATTTCTGTTAATAATTTCCTATTTACTTGTAAGTCATTTCTTATGTTAAATTACTTAAATTTTTATGGTCTGCTTAAATCAGTTTCTCAAACTGTGGAGAGCGTCCCCCTAGGAGGGTGTAGTAACGCCACGTGGATAAGGGTGCAAACATATCAAAAAATCAAAAATCAAAAATTTATTTAAAATAAAAATTGTACATTCCCTTAAAGGAAGCAAACAATATACATTCCAACATAACATAAATAGACTTTGCGCTTTTGTTGTAATCTATTCGAATTTAAAAATTAGAAAAGAAAAGTAATATAATGATTTTCTCATTACTTAAAAGTAACTTAATTAAAATATATATTACTTGAAAGTAACATATACAAAATTTAATACTTATGATGATAATTTATAATTAGAGTCATATGATAGATTTAGCATCCAAGTACATTTTTATTGTATTCAATACATTGCTACTGTATGGAGGGACAATGAAAATTATTATTGAAAATTGGGTGGCCATTATTGAAAGTTTGAAAATCACTGACTTAAATAATAATTTTTCTAGTAAAAAAAATGTATTTATTATGTATAAGAGATTTAATGTAAATGAAGTAAAAGCAAATCTTAAATTAATACAAAAGAAATAAATTATTATTTTCAATTAAATCAGTAAAACGAATGGCATATAATTTTAATTATTTCATGAAACAATAATAAATGGAAATGATTTTAGTATTTACTATACGGTACATCATACGTAACACACTTTTACTATTATATTTCAATACGGAGCAAAGGAACTAAGCTGCATATTTACATATTAAGCCATTTGTTGCCTAAATGTAGTGCTGCCCATGTTAATGAGAAGATGCCTGATGCTTATGTTTATATCGGTTGACTGAAAATACCCATAATGGGTGCTGCGATTGAAACCCCTCTAATATTTTAACCATAGTTCAATACTAGTATTATCTATTAAGGTAGGAACTTAATAAGTATGAAAATTATGAGCTTCAAATCTGTTCGAAGTCGAACACATACATACCAATGAACTACATTATCGATGATATACCAATTGATGAAGTCAAGCAATGAAGTGCATTAGTAGTAACTAATTACTTAAACAATGCAATACAAATTATCGAATTGCACATGGGCATTGAATCGCGAACCGGCATTTCCTATCCGTATCCTAATCAATCACGCTTGGCTGGTTGAAATTCGCAGTAGATAGGCCACATGCATGGAGTTCCAAAGGAACCATTATTCACCGATTCCAGGAACCAGGTTGTGATTGAACCCGAACCAGATAAGTGACCAGAGGTCACACGACAAATGACCGTTCGCCAAAACTAATGGCTGACTAGGAGCCGGGACTCTATCAAATATCACTACTTTCCGCTTCAGCGAATGGCACACATATTTCGCACAGGAAAGCACTTTTGGTAATCATCGAAAAGCATTTCTCTTCTTTTTTTTCCTTCCGAGATTGAAGAAAAGACAAGAAAGACAAACTGTAATAAATTACTTCCAGGAGATTCTTCGGATCAGGGTGAAGGAGTGCTGCAAAATATCATCTATTCCATTAAACTGATAAAGATCAAATGAGGAGGATATGTTATATATTTTTTATTGTTGTACATGTCTCCAAGAAAAAGAAAATGCTTTTTGAGTAAAATTTCTGTTACATGAGCGAAAAAAAATAATCCTAATTCTTCTAAAATGGTACATTTTACTTAACTTGAAACTAAAGGAAACTCAATTTAATCAAAACAATGTTAAATATCTTAATATTGTGTCAATTTAATTCGTCATTTGTAATACGCTTTTAGAACAATTAACTTATGCAAATTCCTTAAATAAATGTCTTAAACACGATAGGTTTCATTACCTTTATCTTACTATTGAGTATAGATATCATTATAAAATCATGTATGAGGAAAAACTCATAAAGATAATTTTTATAAGTACATTGACTTTTTTTTTATATTTTACTCACCAATATACTTAAATGTCCATAAATATTGTATAAAATATAAAATATTATATGACAAAACTATAAAATATATTCTATTGAAAACAGAACTGTGGAATGAAATCTACAGCATTAGACAATAAAGTTCGCTGAATGTAGTCGGATCGACCAATCTGGCAACACTGGCGAAAAAAACGCAGCACATGCATAGCGGCTTGTGTTGACCATCTACCCTCATCGTTGTTTAGTAGAGAGTCGTTTGTGTTCCATGTAAGACATTTTTTTTACAAAGTGCTTGTGTTCAGAGCGTTAGTTCTTAATTGAGAACAGGAAAATAAAGAAACAAAAGATCAGTTTAAAGTTTTGTTTTAAGCTTCGCAAGATTCCGAAAGAAAATTATGCGATGCTGGTACGTGTTCATGAAGATCAAGCACTTTCTATGAAGAGTGTGTACGAGTGGTTCAACCGAGATGGCCGGGAAAATATTTCTGACAAAACCCGTAGCGGAAGACCAGCGACCTCCACGGAAGTGACGAAAACATTCAGAAAGTGAGGATATTAATCAAGAAAGATCGTTCATTAACTTTGAGTATTGTAGCAGATGAGCTGAAAATTAACCACAACTCCTTGCGACAAATCGTTACCCAGTATATAGGGATGCGAAAAAAGTGAGGGATATGCATGGTATGACTCCAAAACTCACAACAAAGTTCATGTTTTTTTTTCGTTCACGACAATGCTCACCCTCAGACAGCCAATATCGCCAAACAGTTCCTGGCAAAAAGAGGGGGTGGTGCAATTTAAACATCCATCATACTCGCCTGATCTCAATCCTCTAGACTTCTTCATATTCCCATAAATCAATTTAACTTTCAAAGGAAAGAGATTTGATGATATTCCTGACATCCAACGAAACATGATGAGGCTGTTAAACTCCGTCCCAAAGGAAGATATCTTGCAAATTTTAAAGGAAATGTTCTCAGCGATGCATAGCTATAGGAGGTGACTACTTCGAAGAACAGTATGGTAACTTTTTTTTAATATTTCATCTATGCTACTGTTATAGTACTATTCACCGAACTTTATTATTACAGGTTGTATATAGTAAAATTAATAGTTTCCTCGTTTGAATACGAATACATTCTACTACCCGGGAAGCGGATAGAAAATGACGACTCGAGTAGGACTGGTTTTCACAAAACCTTCCCTTTAATCCTATCTACTGCAAAACAGCCTGAAAAAAAATTTCTAGAATGTTAGGCATTCCATGTAGCATGGCTGTCAGACTTGCCAGATGACTTCTGTTCGTAATTTCGAACACCTGTTGTAGAGCAACTATTTAATAAATTGTTTTTCGTCCGTATTGCTTCAGTTCTTTTTCTTTCTTTGCACCATCTATTGCAAATGCGGCTTTTGTGCCGCTGCCTTCTTATGTGATACCAATTCGTCTTTGTAGCTCTTTCACACCCTCCAGTTTGGTCAGTGTGGTAGCGAATTTCCTTGTATATATATATATAGACCGAGAGAGAGAGAGTCAAAATTTCTCTACAAGAGAAAGATGAATAAACATGATCAAACAGAAAGTAATCGAAAATGCAATATAACCAGAAGATACATTTTAAATGGAAATATGAAAAATTAAAATAATAGTTAAATATAAAAATATATAAAAGCATTGATGCTACAGTATTATGAACATTGGAACACACACACACACATATATATATATATATATATATATATATTCCCTCAAGAGCCAAAACATTATGACCACCTGTCAATAACGAGTTGGCCCACCTTTGGCGTGCAACACAGCTTCAACCCGCCTTGGCATGGATGCCACAAGTCCTTCGTAGATGGCCGGAGGCAGATTGTACCAGATGTTTAAGCAACGGTCACGCCAATCCGAAATAATGCGAATTGGTAGCCTTTAAACTCTGAGCTGCCGTCTTATGACATCACAAATGTGTTCTATCGGTTTGAGATCCGGGGAGTTAGGCAGCCAGGACATTAACTGGAATTCAGCATCATGTTCCTGGAACCGCTCCAACACAATTTTAGCCTTGTGACATGGGGCGTTGTTCTGTTGGAACATTCCATTTCCAGCTGGAAAACAGAGGCTATGTAAGGGTGAAACTGGTCCGCAATGATATTCAGATACCCTGTAGCATTCATGGTCTGCTCTACCACAACCACGGGTCCCAGAGACGCCCAAGAGAACGTCCTCCAAAGCATAATACCGTCACCACTGGCTGTGTATGACCTACTGTACATTGAGAGAGCATCTGTTTGCCCGGAAGATGGGGTAACCTGACACGGCCACCGGCGTGATGAATGACAAACCATGATTCATCTGACCAGGCAACTCTATCCCACTGATCCATGGACCAGTCACGATGTTCCCAGGCCCAGCGCAGGTGCAGTTGGCGATGACGCTTGGTCAGTAAAAGCACACGAGTGGGACGTTTGCTGCGTAGCCCCATATCCAACAGTGTCTGCTGAACAGTGTGCTCCGATACTATTCTACTTGGCCCTCATTGTATTGGGCTGTCAGAAGTGCCACAGTCTGGCTCCGGATCTGCTTCACCATGCGAGAAATTCCCCGACGACCTTTTTCTTTGATAGCGTGTGGACGTCCGACACCATGTCGTCTACTGCTGGTTTCACCGTCATTCATCCACTTTGCATAAGTACTAACAACTGTAAATCGCGAACAACCCAATAGTCGTGCAGTTTCGGAAATACTTGTTCCAAGCCTTCGAACCATTACAATCTACCATCTATCAAAGTCGCTTAGATCCGCAGCCTTTCCCATCACACACAGAAGTAAGTGAATGAATGATTCTTCAGACTCTCCAGCAGCAGTTAAATAACGCTTCCACCTAATCACGTGCCTTCCACGTCATCCAGGCGAGTTAATTGCAAAATGTAGGGGTGGTCATAATGTTTTGGCTGTGTGCGTGTGTGTATGCGTGTGTGTGCGTGCGAGCGTGCGTGTGTGTGTGTGCGAGCGTGTGTGTGTGTGTTCAATTAAAATTAAGATTAACGAGAGCAAAACAAAAGCATACTTTTTTACATATTAGATGCTTTATTAATGCATTAAAGTATTAATATTTTTGATTTTTCTGTATTAAATTGATTACTGTAACTAACCCCCAATATTTTATATAAATACAATTGCCTTCATATGAAACACGTCACCTTTATCAGAGCATTAGTGTTGAATTAACTTTAATTACGATTTCATTAAATTATTAAAATCTTATTTATGTTAGTTTACAACGAAGATCACTAACAAAATTTAATACTACCATATTAAGTCAAGTTATTATAATCTCGAGCATATTGTATAATAAAAATAATTTCTTTCATTAGATGCGGTCAGTTTGGAAGATTTGAAATACCGAAGCAAAAAAAAATGTTGATTAAAAACAAAGATTTAAACTTTTTTTAAAAAATTGGATTAATTTTTACTTTAAAATTAATTGTGTGTGTGTGTGTGTGTGCGCGCGCGCGTGTGTGTGTGTGTGTGTGTGTGTGTACTGATGACAATTTTAAGTATCTTTATAGCTCAAAGATTTTGCGTTACTGAGAATAAATACTATGAAATGTGTAAGTGTAATCGTGTGAATATGTATTAAAGAGATTTATATTTATATATTTGAAATTCATTGAATTGTTTTCAATACAGTACATGTTTCCACGTGTGATTACTTAGATTTTTCAAAATATGCTTTACATACTCTTAAATTTTGTTATACTTTTTTAATTTAAGGAATTTTGTCTAAATGATCTTTTTTTCTGAACTTTTGTAAAAAAAATAAACAATGAATTTCACCAAGTAGAAATTCTTGTATATTTTAATATAATTGAGATATATTACAGTGTTTTACAACAAAATAACTGCATTAATATAAAAAATTTTATGTTTTATCTTAGGTAAGAATTTTTTTTTGTTTACAATGAAATGATTGTAATAATTTTACCAAATTCAAGATTTATAAGAAATGCATTAAGGCAAATAAATATGGATTTAATTTTCAAAATGAACCCTCACTCCTTGCACATTACTTCTCTCGTAGTTTTTTCTTGAATCTTATATTCACAAACCAAGTATAAATGATAATTTAAATTTGACTCGTTTTTTTTTATGAAAACTTTTCTACATATAGTTTAAAAATAGATATATGTATGTACAGCAGAATTAAATTAAGTACTAAATAATCTATTAAAACGTTCTATACACATCGCTTAGGCGTGTCAAAACCTATCATATGTTCCACAAATATAATCCATCTATATTTCAAAATGATTCCCTGAGAACAATTTTGTGCTACTTTTTTTAATTTTGTTAGGATTCATTTCAAGATATTCGATTGTAGTCTTTGATCTGGAGAACATTTCTGGGTTTTTCAATAAGCTCATATGTGTTTTTTAAAGAATCAGACAGATCCGGAAATTATTGGTCACAACGATCTTAAGTTTCGGAATTTTTTAATTAATTGTTACTGACGAAATTATCAGAAATATTATACCCATAGCACGGAAGTATGAATTTTAAGTGTTATGTATATTACTGATGTTTCATATGTATTTAAAAAGGATCAGTAACTTAATACACATAATTATTCCGTAAGATAAAATGGAACACAATGTAGATTACTCATGAACAATGTTACATAATATACTTTTTGGAACACGCAATAAGTATTTCACGTATTTTTTCTGTTGAAAGACTTCACATTAAACATGTGGGGATTTTTACTAAATAAATTTATTGCATGGATTTTGTAATGCTACAGAAATTGTGACATTACATTTTTTGATCACACTTCTGTAAACTTATTCGGATAAAGATAGTGTATATAATGAAAAACCATTTTTACATAATATATTTAATTCATTAATATAATAATTTAGTTATATTTTTTCTATTAAAAGCAACATCAATTTTTGCTTCGTGATATGACACAAAAGTTATGAGAGATGAAATTTATAACTTTTTGACAACAGCAATTTGAAAAAAAACCTAGTTTTACTTATGTTATAAAATGAATTTTTATTACAAGCATACTTACTTATTAACGTAGGGAACCTATTCAGATTTATTATTTCACAAACTTCAAAGAGATACTATATAATATGCTTTTAACAATATTTATTTCTCGAATAAATTTCAGTACATAAGACGTAAGAGACATAAACTTCCTGAGTGGGTGCAAATAATCTTCAAAGAAAACATTTATATTTCAAGAGCCTTCATCTTAAAATATCACAGCTAAATTTTCAAATGTGCTTGAACCCAGGTGCGTATTTTCTTGAGAAATATCCATTTTAAAATTGGAATATCATTATCTTGCGTCATTTTACATGAGTAGTCAGAATCAATCGAGAAATGAGATTCTTAGTCTCTTCTTCTAAAATTCTATTTTTAATGAGGTCGTTATACTAGAGAACAAGCTATTTTAAGTAGTATTATAAATAATCTGTTCTTTTTAATTTTACTGAAACATTCAATGGAAGCTTAAGATTGTAAATCGAGAAGCGCTTCAAATTTATATATTTGCTTCTAAACTTCTGTAAAAACATTTTTATCATGAACTTTTCAACAGATTTACTTTGTAGTTTAAGCATTTTGTTGTTCTACTTAGAGGCAAAATATCAGTTATTCTGGATTTACAGAGATAATATGAATGGTAGTAATTATTTCAGATGCTTTATTTCTATAGCTTCTGTAATAAATACTTCTGGTATAGAATAATCAGAAAAAAATATTAAAGAAATAAGTAATAAATCTCACAAAAAATCAATAAGTAGTTCTAATGAAAAATATATTCACTTATTCATGGAAACAATGTACTGTAAGTTGAGTGTTACTTATATTTTATTATCCTATTATTAAGCTACTTGCAACATTTATTACATTAAGTATCTCCTAGACAAATCTTTGTTTTTATTACTTTAATATTCATGAAAAATGATTTTAATGTAAAAATAAAAACAATATTGAAAATTATCTTACCCATTTACAGTTATAGGTGACTAAAGAAAAATTATATATCCACATCACTAAAATTTTTAAAGCCACAGTACTTTTTATTACGACTTTCTCTCTATTAATATATCAACAAAAACATCTCTCTAAAATACACATTGACTTAAAATGTAAAATAGATGGTTAAGCACAACAAAAAGAACCACGGTAGTATGTAGTGAAGAATTAAAAGGTTTTTAACATTCTTCAGGAAGCAATTTTGGATCTCTTATTTCCGTAGACTGTCATATAACTGGGTATTCACATTTAACCTTCTGAGAATCTTAGTATTTACGTTAGTGAGGCGTGAAGGAAAAAAATTGTTTTGAAGCTCTGATGTTGACCCCATAGACATCCAACGAAAAAAAAGAAACGAGTCTTACAGTAGTCGCATATGATGTGTAACATCTGACTTGTTATCGTGGTAAATACGCAATAGTGACTTTAATCCTGAAAAAAATGAATCGGTATGGAAATAATTTTCTATCCAATAATTATATCTTTAATAAAAATTTTATTTAATTAACACAAGGAGTAATGCAGTTTTTTAACAAAAATATTTTTTCTTGTTCAATTTGGGGAAAAGCGGAGACAATAGATTTATGAAAACTAAAGTGTGACACATATACTTGTGATTTCAAAGTATTTAAAAATCGTTGAAAAACGGCGTCGATAACAGTACCACTGTTAGTTGTCGAAACATTTCGATTTGTGTTCATTTCGAGCTTGAGTTCATCTTTCAGAAAAGCTATGAGCGGCTCAGCTTCTGGCAAACTGAAGTTAACGTTAAAATCACCACTCAAAATCATGGGAAGCGAGAGATAGTTTATTTAAAAAAAGAGCAGAACCACCTTCGGTATACGGTAAAAGTGCAAAATGCATGAAATCTTTAATTTTTTTAACTGTTTGATTTGGAGAAATGTATGCGACCACCAAAATGACTGTTTGTCCATTTTCAAATAAGCATTCTGCCGCACATATGTCCCCAATATATTGACTAACAATACTCAGAGCTATGTAACAATCTTTTATATTTATAATCTCAATTATGGGAGAAATTATCGCAAGTTCGACTTGCTTGGTGGTCAAGGCGCGATGGCCCCGGTGCGCGGCACCACCTAGCCAATTGGTAGTTACGCCACTGTACTTTATTAAATTTATATAAGATTTTTTTTTGTTACATGTTTTAAAACGTTTTTAAATAAAACTATTGAACTGAATCGGAAGTAAAGAACTGTTCTGAAATATTTCAGGAAAGAGAATAATTTAAATCACATTACACTATTCATTCCATTATTCTTATAAATTTATCTTGTCATTAAACTGTTTAAAAAAGGATTTTGATGCAATTTAATATTGAGAAATATCACAGAAAACTGTTTTGAGAATGAATATATATATATATATATATATATATATAAAGGTTTCTGTCTTAACTAAAACTGATATTTTTATAAAATTAATTACTGTACAAAATTCGGAATATTTCTTATTTCGTACTCATTGAAGATATTTAATTATCATTGTAGATCTAACAAATGAAAAACTGATGTTCCTCAGACAGAAACGAAACAGCGTAAAAAAAGCAGTTTCTTAGTATAACTAGAATATCCGCCGGTTTTTATGTATGTGAACCATGGGTTGGGCAGTAAAAGAGGGGTCAGTTGTCATTGGTTGTAAACTGGACCCTCCGAGAACAAAAATAGAATGGGAAAGAGGGGGTTTCCTGTCTCGAGCTCGGATTGCACTTGGAGACAAACAGAATATCTCTCTCAACTGTTGTAGAAGAGGCTTGTATGATTCTGTGATGCCATTTTCTTTCATCATGACAACTGTCAGAACATAATCATCAGAAAATGGAATAAAGGAAATTTGGAAAAATAATAGCATGGAAAAAAATGTTTATTTCAAAGTCAAGAAAGTATAGAAAATTAAGAAAAAAAGGCATATAATTTATCTTTTATGAAGGAACTATTTACCTTCGATCATTAAGGCCAGTGCTACATGAGTACTTGGCCTTTTCTTTAGAAACGCCCATTCCCCCTCCCAAAAGAGGAGAGGGGGAATGGGCATTTTAGAGTTGGGATTTCTGTCTACGGGACCCTAGTTGCTACTAGAGTTGTACCCCGAGACGAGGCTAGCGAAGAGACACCCCCAAGGCGCTGAATTGGTCAAATCAAACAGCGCGCGCTTTCCCCTACTTCCTGTTACGCATTTCCGTCCCTTTCCACGAAATCACTCCAACAAATATCCAGCAACCGAGAGTAAAGATGTTACACATCAAAAAGCCTACATTTTTTTAAACAAAAATTTCAGAACACTTAAAATGTGAGCCCAAAGTTTTAACTTATAACTATATCATGATATATTGTTAGATATAATTAAAAATTATACAATTGGCAACTGCATAAAATGAGTGTATATGAGTTATAGAATTTGTATAAAATGTTATTATGTGGAATATATATATGCTTATAAAATGATATTTTTATCAGCTGCGTCTTATTTCGTTTGACTAAAATTACGCTAAAATGTCACACGTATAGATAAATTAATTTTTTAGAATTAATGTTATCTATATTATTCTGTTATTTGTTATTTTCTATATTAACTGTGCTATGAAGTATGAAGTTACATCTGCAATATATCTAGTTCTAGTATCAGAATGTTTGTAGAATTAAACGTGTGAGAGGTGTGTTTCCTTAAAATATTCCTTTTATAAATTTTAAAGTCCTCTTACAATACAATTTAAAAATTTGATATTTTACAGGAATTTATGCCTTTAATGGCTCCTGAAGATATCAATATTTTAGTAAATTTAATCCCTTACCTATTTAGCTCCATTACTTTTCAAATTGTGTTTATAAATATATATTAATTTTTAAAAAATGTGGTTCTTTTTCCTTTCAGGTAGCAGCAAATCAATTTCCAAACATAATACAATAAAATAAAGTTAAATTGTCTCATTTTAGTTGAAAAATACTAAGCATAAAACCTTCTTTCTGAGTACTATCGAGAATCTCGCATTCAAGATAGTAATGTATTCTCTTCCAAGACCATCTTTATCTCTTTTTCGATGCAGGATATTTTCTTCTTTTCACGAGCTTTTCGGAGTAAAGTTTAAGGCTATTCTCATTTCCTAAATGTATCATGCCCCTTTGTTCATATTATTGAACCTTATCCTTCTCGACTTATTATAAATGATGCTTCTATGGCAGCTTTAGAGTGTGCCCAAATTGAATTCGTTGCCACATGAACAATTCACCATTGTGAAAATTCAAAGAACAGAATTGGATTGCTGTGCAATTTATGCTTATGCTCATGCTATATTAGATTACACACTATCTTAGGTACATCATAGTAAAGTTCACAGAAATAAACTCTCACTCTAATTTTAAATATTAAGTTTAAGAATTGCATGGAAAAGTATACAATGTTGCATACTTTTCCATGCAATGAGATAATACTGTTTCATAACACCCATTGAAGTTCATGTAATCTGCAGCAGAAATATGCTGAGAAACATCATTTAAATATTTACAAAATATTTTCTCATTACAAGAAGGAACTTTCATCAAAGGTAATAACATTTTCTTTAAGTGAATTTTTTTAGTCATGTAAGCAAACTCTTTTCTGTATAAAACTTCCAAGTTCTCAATTAAAAAATAATGTTTTACATTCTTTCTCATTTCTCTTTCCACATAAATTAGTTCCTATATACAAAAAAGGAATAGTCTACGTATTTTAAAAACAGCATATTCAAAAAAAGTAAGGGTAAAAGTAATTTATTACCAACCAAATTTATGAAGCAAATAATACATTTTTAGAAAAATATTACTTTAAATTGCATTAGAATATTAAAATAAAAATAATCTTTTGCGAGTTTGAGATAAATGATGCAAAAAGACAAAATCGTTTTCTTTTATTTCCATGTATTACCGTCAAATTGCTTACAAGTGTTGTAGTACGCAATATAGCCCCTCCCCCAATGTATTTGAAATTTTTGGATGTTTTGTTATTGCTTAAACTTTTCCTTTAATACTAGAATCTATTTCCTGTTCAATATATCTTTTCTTGGAAGAAACATTTCTCACACTGACATGAAGGAAAGATCTTCTGACGGAATTTTGAAAATCGCTGCCTTATCGAGTTTGAAAACTCATTGTGACAAATTCCCATTGTGAAACAGAAAACAATAGCTTTAGATTTTTTTCTTCTCTCTCTTCTTACTTTTTTCTCTTTCTCTTTTTTTTATCGTTCTACTTCTTCTTTCCCAAAGTGGGAAGAAGAAGGATATTTCTGTCGTTTCAAATGAGAGTCGTCAGTTTTCTTGCAGTGCCTAGTTCTTGAGTTTCCATCACCTTAATGGTTTCTAAAGAAAACTTTTCCTATGACCTTCTACGAATCAGATTATCATGTGTTAGCAGGTATTATTTTTCTTTTGTTCGTCTCGTTTCAAAAACTAGTCATGCATGAAGATTAGAAAAGCATTTAGAAAAGATAACGGTTGCTTTGGCTTGTCATAGGGAAGGTAATAGAAGTTGACAGGTAAATAACTTTTTTAAAACATGTACTAAATGTGACCATTGAAATATTTACGCTGCATATATCTCTAATGTTTGCTCTGTTACAATTCGAAAGCTTTCCTATTTTTCCAATGGTTCCTTTCCTTGGTGCAGAAAATTCCTTCCTATGTTATTTTATTTTAAGTACAAAGTAAGTGCTGGAAGTGTTTTAAAATTCAACATAAAAAGCAACGAATTTGTCTTAAGAGTCATCTATACTTACTGTACATTAACAGAGTTTATTTGTAGTAATATATCATCTTTGTTTATTATAGCACTTTGAATGAAACAATCTGGAATCGCGTTTTTCTTTCTTTCTCTCTCTATATATCATTCATCTTAATTTCTAAAGAAATAAATACTTTTAGAAGATTTTGTATTTATGATTAAATAAGTTCATTTAAAAAGGTGTTAGAATTTTTTTAAATATATACTTTATTTATTTTCAAAGTTTTTGAAGGAGAAAAGAGAGCATATTTTTGCATTTTAAAAAATTGTATTGTATTTTATCCATAAAGAAAACGATTAAGTGTAATACTTGATTCTTTTATGAACACACATGAAATCAAATAAATTTTCTGTTTTTTTATTATGAAACAATTTAAATTAATCATGAGAATACTGTACAAAAAAATAAAGTACAATATTATTTATCCATCATATAGTTTGTGAAACCATGAAAATCAATAGTTTATTATGTTCATAATATTTATAAATATTGACAAAAATATTGACTACGTCAATTTATTCGAAGCAAGTTCCCATACACAGATACACGAGTATTTTCCAAAAACGGAAATTTGGAAGTATTTAAAAATTACAGTATATAACGTATGATGCTCAAATTAAATTCAAAGTACCACACCAAAAAAGTCAATTCCAGAAGTAAAATTTTAACTATTTTTTAAATAAGATAAACGGATAAGAAATCAACAAAACACTTTAAATCTTTTAAATTACCTATATATAAATATGTATAGGTTTGTCTTTATTCCTTCACTTTTTCTCTGCTTTAGAATCACTAAAGAACCTTCACATTATTTAAAAATAAATCCCAGTAAACATTGATTGAAGAAATGAAACTTCGTATATATTTAGTAGATATAATATGCATTTTTTGTTATTCAAAATGGGACAGATTTGGACACAGAAAAATAAGAAAATGAAAAAAATAATCTTTGGAACATTCCCAAATAGACAAGTAAAATTAATTTCCACTGCCAAAATGAAACAGTTAGGAGCATTTCCGTAAGGTGTGATACCTCCTCGGACACTAATGTAGATTTTTCATGTTTTTCTTATGCTGCCTCCTAAAGTATTAATAAATCCTTGGGGGACATTGCCTCGCTTCTTTTTTAAAGCAATTGTTGAGAGCTCAGGTACTTTGAGAAACACATCTACAAAGGACCTCCCAAGCATGTACTATAAGATATAGATCAGGAGGGTAAGAAGGTCATGTCATAAATTGATTATTTTCACTTTCTAGTGTAGCTAATAATTTAATGGTTATATGTGACCTTCATTGTCATTTAAATGCAGAAAGTTCGGAACTACCTCACCCCTAAAAAGATGAACATGATCCAGGATAACCTCTCTGCAATTCTCTTTTCAATCTCGCGGCGATGCTTTCATATGCACTATATTTTATACAGATAACAGGATCTACCTTATTACGTCTACTGCATTTCATATTACTGGGACAGGTGTAGATCGAGAATGATAGTTTAAACTAGAAAACTAGTTTGAAAAATCATTTGCTCTTTAGCAATTGTTAAGCAGTGTGCGCGTTTGAATGCACGTGTATGCGCATGTGTGTGTGCGTGCGCGCGTGCGTTGTGTGCGTGCATGTGTGAGTGTATGTGTGTGTAATTTGTTGTTGTTGTTTCTAATCGTTCAGAGAGATCCAGTGGCAGCTAGATCAGATCCATGATAGCGTGAACTCTGCGAAGTTAAGCACCAGTAGAGAACTTGTACAAACATCCGCCAAAACAGGCTCCAAATAATCCAGGATGTGATCGGGGGAAGCTGGCTTCAGATTTCATTTTTTGCACAATGAAAAGACTTTGCGTCCTTAGTTGAATGTCACGTTTTTCGTATGTCCACTTATGAGTCTTGAGATGGACGTTTGATCATGTTTGTCACCCTCTAATTCTAACGCTCCCCCCAGGGTCATCGTGCTGAATAAAGGATAGGCGGGAGGGGTGAACCTGTCTTGTCTGACTGCTTTTTTCTTTATAAAGAACATTTCTTTCTATGTTAGTGTGTAGTCCCGGTTGAGAGGCTCAGAACAACCTCTTTTAGCCAAGATGTCTGCAGTATCGTTCCCTTGAATGTTAACACGGGAAGGAGTCCACTGAAAGTGGACTTCCCTTCCCTTGGCTAGATTTTTAAGATGGAAAATAATTTGTATGCCCACGAACTTGCATACATTGCTCCAGTCCTGTAGATAATAAATCGAGCTCCGTCTGTCAGGAAGGACTCAAATGTCATTAGAAATAGTGCTGTCTAGGATGGTCTTTAATCCTTCATTTATGGCGATTAATTCGCTTCTGAATACCGAGCAGTTTTCCGGGTTGCGTCTAGAAAGCTCGACATAGACTTTTGATGAAGACACCACTCCCAGCGTTGTTCCATTCTTCTTTATTGCCATCTGTATAAATCAAAATGGGATCACTCGGAATGCCATATATGACTTCCAGAGCAAACTGTTTTAGGTAATCGGGAGCATCTGAGTTCTTCATGACGGTCATATGTTCAATATGAAAGTAAACTTCGGGTAGGCCATCAATCGGGTTCACACAAGGTCCTAGAGAAGATCGCTCTACTGAAAGGGAAATTATCTTCATTTTGTCTGCCAAACTGAATGGGCTTCTTTAATCTTTGGCAACTCATCCACTTGCACAAATATACAGATGTTCGATTTCAGAGTAATTTAAATTATGAAATGTGTATCTAAATTTTAAAAAAACACCAAGTTGATGAAAAAATGTGAAGTGTTTTTAATTTTACATTAAATGAAATTCTATAACTTCATTAAACAAACGGTAATATTAAAAGTTATTGCCTTCAGTAATTAATTATTGAATATTAAATGCTATTTAAAAATTTTAGGTTAAATTAGACATCTATTAATTTTACTCACTAATAAATTTCCCTTTACTTGCGATGATTGTTTTAGATAATTGAAAACAGTTAAAGCAAATTAATCCAGAAATTTATACAATTTTTTTGATTAAATTATTAGATTTTTCTATTTCGGATTAATAATTACTTTAAAAGATTTTTTTTAATTAGCATGTTTCAGTGGCTAAATGCCACTGAACCGAATGTCCGCCGTTAATGCATTGTTTTCAAGAAAACAATGTAAATATCAAGGTACTTTAATTACTTTAAATGAATTTTTTTAATTAAAAGTAGTAATGTATAATAAGTATCAAAACCATTTAAAAGGTTTTTTTTTATCTTAAATGGTGTTTTCGTACACTAAGGCTTGAATTTTAAATATGTAATTAAGTTCACTGAAGAATTCCTCTGCATAACTGTTAATTATGTAATCCTTATATATACAATTTTATTAAATAACAATTATAAAGCTTATAATCAAGTAATAAGGTATTTAGTAATTTGTAGAGGTTTTGTAGAACGTTAATTTGTTATAATGTAAAAAAAAACAGATGAAAACACATATTTATTCTTTTATTTTTATCGTGGATTGACAAATATGAAAAAAAACGTAGATTAAAATTTATTGCAATATTTTGCCTAAATTATTTTATACATAATTATATTATTATAATTTTTAATTTACTCAAATATGTTTTATATTTATTCTGTAAGAAAATATATATGTATAGTATATAAAAAACTTAATTTTTATTTAAAAGCAAAGCAACAGTGCTGTAAATTTCTTTGTATAAATATCAAAACTCCTTTATGATATCCTTTTTCGTAAAAAAATATTACAAATGTGTGGAAAAAAAATAATTGAGAATTGTGGCCAATGTAGAGTAAGAAAAGTATCATAATATGCATAGAAGTTGTTTTATTCAAATGTTGATTTTGAAACAACGTTCATTCAATTTTGCTTCAAGTAATCTGAAAATTTCTTAATTTGTTTTGCTTCCAGAACCAGTAAGGATATATATAGAAGAATTCAGATTTTCTATTCATGCTCCTTTTATGCAACTTTATTCTATAATTTCATACTATTTTTTTTTAAAAAAAATATTTTAGATAAAATGCCTTATGTATTCAGATTTGGCTCATTTTTTTCACTAAATGCTTCACAAAATGTGAACTAAAAGTTTTGACATCATAGCAAATATTCTAAATGTTTTAATTCATGATAATTTGAAAATTCACACTAGGAAGCATTTTAAGTCGATCAATCAATAAACCCTTTTCTGCTATTTCAGTAAAACAGTTACAATTTTGTTTCAATCAATATGAATTTTATCTAAAACCAAAATATTCTTAAAGAATTTATCGACTTTAAAATAACATATAAAAATTAAAGAATAATATAAGAACGTGCATTATATATACAATACATATGAAAATTTTACAATTGTTATAAATTGTCCACGATTTTTATACAAGTTTGAAATTGTAATTTGATAGTTTGGATCTATCTATCTATTTATTATTTGTTTTCCTTCATTTTTTTCATTATTCACTTTTTTTCCTCAGTTTTTAAATATTTCTTTAGTTATAATTGGTTTTAAAGTATTTTCTCAAGTTTCAATACTGTTTTGAACAGCTGAGAATTATCGATATTTTTTATTTTTCACGTGTTGAGGTCCTATAAAGGTCTTTCTTTAAAGAAATATTATACTTGTTGAGATTTTTTTTCTGGATATAGATTGTTGTTTTTATATGCATTTATACTGATCACTATTTTATAGTATTTTAAGTATTAATCATGTAGTGTTTTGTTTACAATTTTTTACAGTACTAAATATAGGTATATTGATATAAATCTAAATATTTTTATATACTTATAAGTATAAATATTATTATACCTAATTAATAATTAATAAATTTATTTAATTCAATTTATTAAATAGATTTCTTTTCGAGACAATTGGAACCCGATTAATGAAATAAATAACAAAAAATATTTATGTTGATGGAAATTGCGACGTAGACAATTATTAATTTATATGAATGATAGCATGAGTTGTGTGAACCATATATATGAAAAAATATTTTTGTTGTTTTATATATTTCATCAAAAAAATTGCAAATTAAGAATTTATCTTCGGCACACTATTTAAGGCAGAAACCTTATATCCCGTACCATATTCATTTAGTTTTACTTCCATTTTCATATAAACAACATTTACAATTATTAGTTAAGATTACTCGGTACCCCCAAGATGACCAAAATGTCTTTTTTCTAAATTTTTGTTTTGTCAAATTATTTGCATTATTATATTTCGTTTGATACATTACTTTTTTTTTATGTCGGAAAATTAAAAGTTGGAAAAAAATTCAATTTCAAAAATATAAACAAGCAAATTAGACAATTCGACAAATTATTATATAAAAAAGCTAAAAAAAAGATTTTTTGATAAAAAAAATCCTTTTTTTAACTCAGTTATAACAACAATAAAAAAAGTGTGATATATAAAGCAGGATATTTCTGAGGCATTACAATAATGTAATTTTTTTTGTGAAATAAATGCATGTAAAATTTTTGAATTAAGGTATATTATATTAAAAATTTCAAAATTTCAGTGCTTGCTCTTCATAATTTTTTAATTGAAACAAAATATTTTAATATTATGTGAAGAAAAAAACTAAATTTCTCTCATGACAGAATAAAAATTATTTAACATTTTTCCTTTAATTTTCTTGTGCTCTCTAAAAATTGATCTTTTATAAAAATAAAAAAAAGAATGGGCTTAAATAATATTAAAATGCAATAATTTCAACGAAAATGTATAGCTAATGTCTTATAGTAGTATTTTAAGTTTATTTAAGGTAATTGTAGTTAGTTTTCAGAGTTGGTAATCTTTAAAGTGGTTTTTCTCAGTTTGTGTTTTTTCAATGCATTAGAGCATTCAAAATGCTACTCCTTCAAAAATTATTTACGTGTATTATATGTAACACATGTAACAAAATTAGGGATCCATTTTGCTATAAACTGAATAATTTTTTTAAAAAAATTAAATGTAAGAAATTTTGAATTTTTTTTTTTTTTTTTTTGAATTTTAGAATGCATAACAGAATTTTTTTCTTCAAAACCAATTAAATTATTCAAAATTCGATCCCTAAAGTTATTTAAGACATCCTTAAGAATATTTCAATAAAAAATTCACTTGAAAAAATTTATAATTACAGAAGAAATAAATTTTAAAATTTTCTAAATAAAACTTTAATTTTTAAAATTGTAGTGAATAATGTGTGCAAAATTTCATCTCACATCATTTTTTTTAATAGAAACATTGTATTAAATGCTAAAATATAATTTTTAAATACATAAATAAAAAAAATTGTGCAAACGTACAGATCTTTTTAACAATTTAAAGTTATCAGCCTACTTTTATCAAAAATATGTTTTTACGTTTCAGCAAATATTGCACTAAAAATTGCATCTTTATGATTGATTAGATACTTAACTCGTTCGAATGACTTTTTATATGCATTTCTATTTATGAGTATTTTGATAATGTATTGCAATAGAAACATTTCTTATGTGTTTAAGTTTTATACAGATAAAACCTTACAAATCAGAGCTCTTTGAGTGCAGAAAATGTGTTAAATTTATGTATCTATGTTTCCTTTACTTAAATAATACTTCATTTCGTTTACAAATTGTCTTAAAATGCTTAATTTGCTTTCGTATCATGAAGTATGACATAATTTAATAATAGTTCTTTTGAATAATTAAACAAAAGGTTAAAGCGAGAGATTTGATTACATTTCTAATAATTATTCCTAGTATTTTAATAAACTATTCATTTTGGACCCTTCTTCATTATTTTATCACAAATTCAAAATGGTGCAAATGAATATAATACTTCTGATAAATAAATAAATGCAATAATACTTCTGATGTAACCTTTCATAACTAATTTCGCTTAACGTTCAAAAAGACAAATTATGATACAAAAATATAAAGTTGATTCTGACTTGTGAAAATTTGCGAAAACGTCTATAAAAGGAAGTTTTACTACTCTGGGGGTGACGTTTCCATTTGATAATGTTGAATCATCCAGGTATTTCTTTTTGTTTGGAACGCCTCATTGTGAAAAATAAGGCGAAACTCATAAATATTTCATACAGCTTCACATTCGTTAAGGTTTTCCGTGAGAGAAAAATAGTAGGACGTACCACTGAGTGGTGCATTTACTTTTTTTTATTTATATACTTCCCTCCTTCCTTCATCCCTTTCCTGAGGAGAGCTTCCGGTATCAAATTAGAAAGTTTCAAGAAAACTCTGCTGGAATTCAAGTTTCTTCTTTTCTACTCATTTGTAAAAGCCTGAGCTTGCCTTTGATTAGTTTTAAGAAGAAGCTTTCACAAAGAAAGACAAACTTTCGGCTTTCTAACAATTTTACACACCGGTATGCGTTGGTACGCTTTCCTCTTTACTTTTTTTTCTTATTCATTTTCTCATCTAATATTCCACATATTCCCAGTAAGTTTACAAAGAATGTACATAGAAAGGTTGCGGTTCAAATTTCACCACGTATTTTACAAATACCATTTTCAAAATAAGCATTTGCTTTATTTTGTTACTTTGATGATTCTGCGTGTAGATACGGTTTATTTCAATACTTCATGAGGTTTTCTTTAGTTTCAGTACTCCCTTCATTCTTATTTTGCAAAGACTAGACAATTTAATTTTTTCAAAAAAAAAGATACATGGTATTTTTTTATTAAAATATATTCAAATTGAAACAGCATGAATCTTATGAATGCATTTGAATAAAATATAACAGTATTTTTCTTATTTTAACTTCAGTATATTTTCAACCCTACACGGATTTATTATAAATTCATTTTAAATATGAACGAATGCAAAAATTGACAAAAGATTTCAAAATTATTATATTACTGACACTCGTTCCAGACTTTCTTACATTAATATATTATGTTATATCTTAGAATTCAGCTTATTTTTTCGAAAAAGGTACCCTTAAATTATTTAATATGTAGTGGGAAAATCAGAGAAAGAAGTTCTTGAGCAATTTCAACCGAAAAGAATAATGCATTTTACTTTTGTTCTTTCAGCGGTCTAGATTAGAATAAGAATAAAAACTATAAACCCAGTTTGTAAAATGTCTCAATTAGTTATTAGCACTACATCTTAGACTACTCAATCTAGACTTTAGGCGAAAAGGCTAGACTAATGAATACATAAAAGGTATTGTATTTCAATACGAATTTAAAAGACAGACGCACCTCTTTATTATTAATATACTTGCCAAGAATATTATAAAATACTTTGTTAAAAGTATTGAATTCTGACAAGACTTATTATGACACACGATAAGAACTCACATATAATTTTATGTGCAATTTTGTCTATCAAATAGCAAAGATATTTTTGTAAGTAATCATCCCACAAAGTACAAATTAGTCCAATAATGGATAAATGTGTGTTGAAATTAAATTATATTTCACAGTAATTTCCATAAAAATGTTGAAAATTCCATAAAAATTATCTCGAATCAATTAAAATAGAGAGAATCATTAAATAAGCATAATTTTTTTCGTATGAGTTTTTATAACAAAAAATTACTTAAAAAACAGAAATTAGTCCCGGTTTACCTAAAACTCCGTCGAGTATGGAGGAAAGATCAAGTTAAACTCATTAAGATTCAAAGTTCTTACATTGGCGGGGTTTGGAAGTTCAAAGAAAGGGGTGCTAGTATAAATGTCTGACTCATCTCCAATTTTCAAAATTAACAGGTCAGTCACTTAAAGCCATCATGCTATTTTTAAGTGCCTTGTTAATAAACAATTCATCAATTAAAATATCTAGGAACATTAAAAAGATCATTCAGGATAATTTGAAATACCTAAAAAATGAGTATGATAAAATAACACACTCTTTTATTGTTTTTGATTATTTTAAATTCATATATGGTTTTGTAGAATTTTTTCTGCTCTTAGTATCGGTGAGAGAAAACAAAATCTTGTTTTCCCCATTTAAATAAACGTACACAGATTTTACACAAAAAGGAAATTATATTAATCTTAATATTCGATATTATAATAATTTATATAAAACAGAGTTAGCAATAATTCTGCTTAGTTAGGGCAAAATAAAGAATTTTTACGATATATTTACTAATACCTTTCGCTATAAATTGAGTTCTGTAGTTAGACAGTTAATCTGAGAGTTCATTAAGATTTTAAGGTAAAGATTTAAATTCAAAACGCAGTTTCGAAATTTGTCTACGTTGAGTAGCCGTGAATTAATTGGGGAGAACGTAGTCGATTCTATTAAGTTACTCGACTGGATTTATTCAGAATGCTAGAATTCTATGCGTCCTTGCGCATTGTAAACTGAGGAGTCTCATGGTAATATTGGTAATTTCTATTATCTTAAAATTATATTCCTCGTTTAATGAAAAAATCATTCAGAATTAAACTACAACTCATTCAAAAATTACATAATGTTGTATTATGTTGTGTTCCTATAAGGATGGATTAAATTTAAACTGATATTTGAATAGTAATTCACCGATGGGCAGTTATTGTCAGTATTTTCTAAAAAATACGGACTATTAATGTACCAAATTAAAATTAAATAAAAAATCGTCCCTCAAGTGCATCTATCTTGGGTTTTTTAACGACTGACAAATATGAAATTTAAATTTAAGTTTTCACACATGAAAATTTAAAAAAATATATTCAATTTGTCTTTTATTTGCAATGTATTTGACTGTATATTAATCAGCTAGCAATAATTATCATTAGTAAATTGTTTGAAAATAAATATATTCCGTTTGCAACATTGCGTCTTTATCATGTACCATATTTCTAATTGTTGCAAATTTAATATATTCCTCTTTGAGGCTTTTTTTAAGGAATATGTGTATGCTAGTACGTTTAGCTGCTAAGTGAAGAAAGTAGACTATATCTATTTTATCTGAAACAAAAAAATTAATTTTTTTTATATTCGGAATAAGACATCGTTGTATAATAGAGCATGTCCTTATAAATTCGTTCTTAATCTATGAAAAAAATTAATTACTAGTAAGGAAAATATCGTTTTTAATTTTTCCAGATTAAAGTACAAGCCCCAATCAAGGATACAAAAATTGTACGTACCAAAAATAGTGCAATAAAAAACGTGATTGTTTTAAGAATAAATGTTAAAGTGAAGCCAAGTGTGAGTATATATATTTCAGAAATATCAGCCCCACGAAGACCAATTATTATGTACTACAGTGTAAATGAGTGAAATCATTGTTTGATAGATGGCATTACAGCGGCAGATGGATGGTGCATAACGCAAGAAGTTACTTGGGCAGTCAAACGCTTGTGCACAAAATCATTTTAACAGCCGCAACATACAAAATCACTTTTGTGCTATGGAGTTCAGATATGTTCGTCCAATGATGACCTGGGTGATTACCACATATCGAAGGGTACTAATATAAGCGTGGACAATGAAATACCCCCACTGGACTCTGAACATAAGGAAAAGTATTGTCAAGGCAGATGAGTCCCAAATCACTTCAATAAATAGCAATGCAGGGTACAAAAACGCTACAAATCGATTGAAGTGATTATTTCCTGGTAGCTGGATGCTTTTTAAGCTAGTAAGATGGAAAATATTTTCTGGCGCTGTTAAAGTGAACTAAAATGCTATCTCTGTTATGCGGGACATATTTCACAGGTCATCTTTACTAAACCATTATTGAAAATTCACGCTCCTATTTGTCTATCTTAAATATATGGCACCGGTGACTTCGTCTTTCTACAAGACAGTGCACTCCACAATAACAGATAATCTGATATCAGTTATGTAAGATGTCAAACAAAAAGTTTAATTCCCTAACTACTATTTCAAATCTTAGTGAAATGTTGAAATTGTAAATCTAGAGGTCCGTATGATCTCCCAACATGTTTGATATCATGTTGAGTCCAATATAAATTCAATAGCTGCCGCTGCGTTGGGGGATTGGGTGAGGTTACATGATACAACACCTATTTCCAATTGTTTTTTAAATTAAATAATTGCGATAAATCGGCTAAAAATAATTCAAAATTTTTAATCTTGGAAATGATATTATTTAAAATAAACTGCAACGAGTAGAAATATGCAAAGGAATAACGTTATCATCACCTTATATAAACAATATACACTTTAAAATCAGTTGCTTAGGAGGAAAATGTTACTCAGGAGAGTCATTTTATCAAGTATTTTTGAAACTCAAATTTAAAAAGTGCAAAAATAAATCTGAGGTGACAACAGCAAACAGAATTGAGTTATAAAACTATTTGGCTAGAAGAAAACCAATGGGACTCTGATGTTGTAAGATGGCTAAATTGTGTACATTCCACGATGAGCCCATTCTGGGACCAATTTCTAACTATTAGTTCGGCTTCTTGGAGTCCTGTTGAAAGTAAGTCAAGAAAATTACCACATCTTCAGATGGCTGACACATTTGACTTGCTGTACGTCACGACAGGAGTATAACTCAAAATCCATCTTATATCCGTGCTTATTTATGCTACATTATGGACGGAATCAGCTATGATAGTAAGCAGAAAGCTGCACGAAGAAGAAGCGTTTTTTTTTCTAGATTATCGGTATTGTGGGTTCCACGTACTACCCTCTAAAATAGAGAGGGCTTAAATTGGGCAAAAAATCATGCAAACTTAACTAAAAAGCAATAGATTTCTGGCTTACTTTTTTCATTTTTTTTTTTCGAATTTCTCAGCTACGCATGGAGTGTCCAGACGAAGTCCCATCCACCAACTTGATCAGTAGCTTATATATTAAATCAGTGTTTTCCCACGTTTAACTTAATTTTCTATATGCTTAAATAATATTCGCTTTCTCAATTTGAAGTTTTTAAACTAATTCCAGTTTTATAATTTATCTCTATATGTAAGTGGCCTTATTTTAACAAAGGGCAAGCGTTAATAGTATCTCGATCACTCAAAACATACAGATGAATGCTAGAACCCGGAATGGTTTGGTTCTCCATATAGGCACCAACGACCCTGGTTTATTGACTGATGATTAAATGATAATGTGCCAAGTAATTATCGTCATGTTTACATGTAGTGAGAAGAAAACACTCAATATCTTTTTTATAACATCTACGGATAAGCGACATCTGTGCTGGAGGTAGTATTTTTAAATGAGGAATATTTGGTGGGCTTACAAACCTGTATATGTTGGGTCATAGAAACTCAATAGTCTTCGGTAAGAGAACGACATATAGGCATGATTTACCTATTGTGTGCATGCGTTCGTGCATGCGTGTGTTTGGTATGAGCTTTATTTAATTTTACTCCTGCCATCAACTTTGAAATACTTGCCACTCAAATGTAAGCAACTGTTCAAAAATGCAAACATAATTTAACAGTGGCATCTATTAATTCCGTAATGCGTAAGCAGAATATGTATACATACAATTTTATACTTTAAAATAATACATATTTCTTCCTAATTTCTGAGCTTTGAAAATTAATGAGAATACTCAAAAGAAGTACATTTTTCAAGTAAAATGTTTACTAATATTGCATATTAAAATTCAAGCTATTTTTACCCACACAGACAGTAAACTTTCTCCTTAAATATAGTTGCTTAAAACAGCTTTCAGTTAAAAATGATTTTAAAAAGATCAATGAAAAAGTAATATTTTCCTTAGAAATGCACGTTCAATATTTTTTTAAGGGAAACTTTAACACTGGTACCTTTTTCTGTAATTCAATTTCTTAAATCTGCGCTGTTAGTTTTCTTTTATTGAATAATCGCGAAGAAGGAAATAAAATTAGCTTTATATTTGCCTATTCCATCTGTACAAAGAATAAAACTTAAAACTGCTTCTATTTAAGTTTGTAAAAGCTCTTTCTTAATTAGCTGAATTTTCGATTCAGTTCAAATACTATTCTGCTATTACATTAGATATTTATAGACTGAAGAATTTTTCTTTTCTCCCTTGTTTTATTTCTATTCTGACTAAAAAGTACCTAATTCTTTTTTCGATAGGAAGGGATCAAGTACAAAATTTTTATAAGAACTACGAATACATTTGCATTGCATTTTTGATCATTGAGTAGATTTAGTTAGAAGATATCAGTAAGATTCTTTGATTAAATTATTTTAAAAAACGTTGTTTTTGCATTTGTATTGTTAACTGAACTAAATTGAGCGATATATTTATTCCTAATTGTTTTTGAATTTATTTTTCTGTATAGCTAGTGATACCCAAGAATTTAGTAAAAACATAGAATGTAAGAGAGTGATGTAAAACACTTTCTTGGAGGAAATTATAAGCGTTAATTCCCGCATAATATCAGCCGGCCCTAATGTATATTTTAAGAAAAAAATTTTTGATTTGGAAAAAGAAAATTAGATTTTTTTCTACATTTTCATAAATTAAACAATGTATAAAAAACGCTATTTAATTGTTAAAATAACACTGTAAGAATTGTAATATATATATAAACATCTTTTAAATAAATTCTAAAATCGAATCCTTAATTAATGATGCATCTATTAAAAGTAACAAATCAGTTTTTTTTCACCAAAACCAGTAAATATATTTCTTATATTACTTGGATTCTAGGGTTGTCGAAATCTCATACAATGATTGTTTTCCCTTTCTTTTAGATGGTTTATTGCTTTGATGCTGCGTAATGTTGTTCTATATTATTTTGATGTCTCTTGTTACATCATCAAGAACAGTTAACTAAGTTTGAAGAGTCTGTGTAGATAGTATTTCGATGCATTGGGAGAGTGTTCTTAGTCTAGAGAAAACGAATAGTCGGGACATGCTTCTATTACTAAACACCAACCTTATCTCTTTTATTACCTACTAATATATGTTTCTGAAATAGATAAAATAAAGGAGCTAGGAGTACACTTTTTTACAATTAATACACTAAAAATATTTCAGTTTTCAAATGTATACGATAAGGAAAATAGTTAGAATCACAAATATCTAATTCAAGTTAGTTTTACCGAATCGAGTTCAAGATATGTGTACAGCTAATATGAACTTGAAGTAACAGTCATAAAAAAGTATCAATGAATTCATAATACTCTACAAAAACTAGGAAGAAATGTAAAATTATTTTATATGGAAATCGAGAAATTTGTGTTATTTGATGTTCATATAAAAGTGATTCGAAGCGTCACATGTGGACAATTTTCAATGTATTTTCATAAAATTTTCGCGATAGTGATTGTCTATACAAGCATGCGCTTAAGCAGATTTGTGAGTACCTCAATCGTAACGACATGGCATTCATTAAAAAATGGCTGGTGTAAATGCCACTGCATCCAAAACGGATCGGCTAGTTGTAACAAAAATTTAAACTCTGAAAGGGTGTAAGCCGATGGATATTCATCGCAGAATGCTGGTTGTGTACAATGACACCTGTGTCGAAATCCACGGTGACAAGGTGGGCAAGAATATTTGGCGACGGTCGACATCAGACAACGGATTTTCCATGGTCCGGTCAGGCAAACAAAGTTGCGACAGAGAAGCTGATTACGGACATTGGCACTACAATCAAGAGAAATCGACGTCACAAATGAGTTCCGTGTATGGTATTGTTCACAATATTTTCACCAATATTCTGAAATATCGAAAAGTTTACTGCCAATGGGCACCCCGCATGCTGTCTGAACACCAGAAGAAAACAGTGAACAGGTCTGATTTTACAGCATTTATTGCGCTACAGGGAGGACGGTGACGACTTTCTGTTACTCAGTGGCTCCATGATAAACTGAAATCGTTCTTCGCGAACGGAAATCCTAACCTTCCTAAGCAATGGGACGCCTGCCTAAACGTATTTTATCAAACTTTGTATACATTTCACTCATTATATATTGGTGTTTCTATTTATGAATTTGTCTAGTTTCTAATTTCTATTTTCGAATTTGTCTACGCATCTCATGGATGCCCACCTCAAATCATTTTCATTTGAACACTCCTTATATAATATAATATTTTTTATTGCTAATATTATTAATTCTTCAATAATGATTGGGAATTTATATTAATTCTTACCTATAGTATCTTTATTATATGTTCAACTAATAATAAATTAATAATATTTATAATTAAACCAAATAGTTTATGTTTCTAATATGATAAATGTTATGTAATAAGTACTAAAAAAGATGTACGTATGTCAGCGTTTCTCAAACTGTGGGACACGCCCCCCTAGGAGGGCGCGAGTAAATTGGGAAGTCGAAAACAAAAGATTATTTTTAAAATTATTAATTTAAGCAAAATAAACAAATAAAATATATTCAGACATAATAAAAAAAGGAAATACACAATTACACTGCTATAATATACATATAAATATTTCAGACTGCGCAAATATATTTTATAATTAATTCAAAAACTACGTTATGAATACTGAGTTAACAACACGTTTAATAATTAGCAGTGACCCTAAAGTATTGTCATATACAAAATTATTAACAACAATTAATATTTCCTTGATAATTTGGACGGTTTATAGTTAACCCCTTAAATGCTAAATAAAACTACGCAATTCGCTCCCTAATCCCACTATTTTTTAACACGTGGGTGAGTTCCTGTTGCGTATTGGAAGAGGGGGGAGATAGAAAAGAAATAAATAAGAAAATCCTCTGAAATAAGTAAGTTTGTCGCAAACCCTGTCAAAGTCCTTATATTGCACTACAAAGCCTTCGGAATAGTTTTAGGGATAGCAGTGCCCCCAAAAAAAGAAGATTGTGCTTCGGAAAGACGCATATATACGTGCAGGGCAATTAAAGCACTGTTTGAGCGAGAGAAGTTTATATTCACCGATGGCAGGAAAGAGGTTTAAGTCACATTGCAGCTTTTACGTCAAAGCATATTATTATTGAATGCAATACATTGTTATATGCGAGGGGGAAGGGATGAAAATATTGATTGAATATAGGGTCGCCAATTTTCAAAGTTTGAGAAGCACTGATATATGTATTATATATATATATATTATATATATATATATATATATATATATATATATATATTATATATATATATTATATACAGGGTGTTTCATAAATGATGGGAGTAACTTTAAGGGGTTATAGTACACATCAAGACGAGTAATAGTAAATAGGAAACCAAGTGTCCCAAACGTCTTCCGAAGGAGAAAGGCGCCATCAAAGCTTAGGGTCCTAAATTTCAAATGATGATAAAAAACGGAAAAATGGATCGATTCATTTGCGGTTTTCACTAAAATCATTCTTTAAATTAGTATTTTCTTTAAAAAAAGTTTTAAAGACAAAGTTAAAAAAATGCCGTTAGAGTGCTCTCTAGACTTTGGAGTACCGAACAACTACATTTTACCAGTATTTTTTTTAATTTTTGAAATGTTTACAAAAGCTTACATTTTAACTTGAATTTTGAGCGTAAAATTGAAACCATCGGGAGCGGTTAAGTGGCGCAAATGTAACCGCGTTCAGGGGGGGGAATTGAAATGCTCGTATGTAATGATCAAAATAAAAAACAATAAAGCAAACTTTAAGAGGCGATAGTACAACATAAAAACAATCAACTTTGATTAGAAAATGCATGATTTGAATTCAAACGCAAACGTGTTAGAGCATCTTCAAATTTTATCCATGCAAGCGTTATAGCTGCAATTTTCTGGAAGAAGAACATGAAATTGTGATATGGGGAAGAAGAAGAACGCATATGCAAATTGTTATTAAGATAAAAGCCACTGACCCGAGTGTGCAAGTGTAAATCACGGTACAAACGTGACGAAAGATGTTGCCCTTCACTAATCAAGAAAAGGCTCTGATATGCACTTGATCTACAAAACTGCAAATGGGAATAGTGCAGAGGCGCGACGAATGTACGGAAAAAAGTTTCCCAACAGACGGTTGTCCAATGATAAAACATTTGTGCGCATGCACATACAGTTGTGTGAGACAGGATCCTTTTTTGGTGCACGTTCAAATGCAGGCAGTGCGAAGTCTAACAGAACGGTAGCCGTGGAAGAAAAAATTCTTGATATGGTGGCTTATCATCCAAATACAAGCACGCGAGCAGTGGCTAGTCAAATTGAAGTATCACCCTCCACGACATGGCGAGTACTAAAGGATGAAAGTATGCATCCTTTTCATGTCCAACGAGTCCAGGAACTGACTCAAATGGATTTTCCTCGTCGAATGGATTTTGCTCGCTGGTATCTGCAGAAGAACACCCTAAATCCTGATTTTGGTGCAACTGTGCTTTATACAGATGAATGTACATTTACACGTGACGGTACATTTAACACCCACAATTCAAACCAATGGGCAGATGTAAATTCACATGCGTCTTCTACACATGCATATCAGCGACGATTTTGCATAAATGTTTGGGCAGGAATAATTGGTGACCATCTATTTGGATTTTATCTTCTGCCAGTACGCCTGGATGGAAAAAATATCTTACCTTTCTGCAACAGGTGCTGCGGAATGATGACAGATGTTCCCCTCGTATCCGGCAAGTAATGTGATTCCAGAAGGATGGAGCACCAGCTCATTTTGCGCCAGAGGTGCGAAATTATCTAACGCAACCTTTCAAATCAATGGATTGGGCGAGGTGGTCCTGTCCCTTGGCCAGCACGATCGCCCGATCTTTCATGCCTGGATTTCTTTTTTTGGGGACACCTGAAGAGTCTTATGTATGAGACTCAAATAATGTTTATCAAAAATAATGATACAATTAAGTAGCAAGTTAAAACAAATCAGTCGAAATCATTTTTTTCTCACGCTTATTGCGTATATATTTTGTTTCCTTAGACTTAATCAGTATGTAAAAATACGTAAAACATACGGTTATTGAATATCGAATTTTTAAGATTTATGTAATATCTTTTGTACTTTTAGAATAACTGTATGTGTTAGAGAGAGAGAGAGAGTTTAAATGTCACTTCTAGTATTTCTATTAAAAATGTCCTACATTTAAGTTCTTAAGAAGTTTTATGATTAGTTAAGATGGTATTTTACGGAATAATTTCTAACTGAGAGTTTCACAAGGACTGAAATTATCTATAAAGCAATAAGTTTCCTTCACTGAAAATGAGTACATTCAAGTAATAATAAATTTAGTTCGTATATGCTGTGTGTAATATTCAGAACTATCTGTGGACAGCTTGACTGTAAAATATTTAGCAATTTATTTAAAAATATTATTTTTCAAAGTTTTTATAAGAAAATAAGGCAATTCTTTAAATTTGCCAAATTGAGTTTCAAAACTGGGCTATATATTTCCTTCATTCATATAAGAATATTGCAAGATATTTTAATTATACTTTCATCTATTTCTCTAGCCAGGAAAAAGCAATAGTGTAATTCCTCAACTCCTTTGCAGAGTTTCTTTAAAATCTTATTTTTCTAAAGATTTCTAAATTTACATTTAAACTACACAATAGCACGTTTTATAAAATACTGAAAAATCTAATCTCCTTTTTTTTCTGTTTCCATTGTATTGTAATATTAATAATATTGTTCAAACATTTTCCTTGAAAAAATCTATATATGTGTAATTAATTTAAAAATTAATTCAGGGATTAGATTCGGAAATTTTTTAGTTAATTCAAGAATATTTTTATGTATATTTTTGAAGGTAAATGAAATGAAACGAAACAAAAACAAATTAAAACCCAGCAAAATATAATGGTTTATCAAATGTGAACATATTTCCAAAATCATCAGATTGAATCTCATTTAGGAATTAATTAAAGGGTCAAAATTGTATATTTCTCAAGCCCCATCTCAAAAGTACAACATAAAACTCATTGTCATTTAATTATTGGAGTATAATTATTTTAGATAATTTGCGTCTTAAGGTTAGCCATTGACTTTGCTTTTAACTTGAATTGCTCAAATCCTTGTAATTAAAGTAATGTAGGTTATTAGAGCGGATACTAATTCTCGGAGAAAAAATTATTTTCAATTGTAATAATTATCTAAGTTAATCAACTCAAACATTTAATTATTTTTAATATTTACGCGATTATATGTATCGGGGGGGGAGGGTACTCTCTTTGAAATAATGAGTAAATGTTTAGAACAATGGAATGTATAGGTATTCCAGAAAATAAAAAATGGTTCCATAGGATAATAAATTTTGCAGTGTACCCAACGTCAAGAGAAAAGCAATGGACGATAATTACGGTGAAGCCAAAAGCTAGCTCTGAAAAGAAAATCCTGTTAATGACGTAAGCTCAAAATAGACTGAAAGTGGATGTTGCAGTTATTTTCCCCTGCTATTTCGTTAGAGAAATATGATGAGAAGTCGAGATGATGCAAAATGGGGCCAAGCCTTTAGAGAAAAAAGTGCAAGCGAAATAAAGAAAGATAAGGTTCCTGATTAATGATGATAAAGATAAGAAATTTTCTCTTTCAGGTATGAAGTTCTCTCTTTTAGTCTGCAGCAAAATTACAGTTAAAAGTTTCTGACTGCCTTTTCTAGGGAGAAAAATAAGATGATGATGAATTCCACCAAACATTCGACTTTTTTTCGTATATACCAATTATTTTAAATAATGTTATACAAAATGCTATATTTTATGCATGTCTATGAATTGTAACTCTTGCTCATTATTTTGCTCATTAAAAAAGGTGAAACAAATTAAGCAAAATACCATGTAATATTTATTTTTTTATCCATTTTGCCCCATTTTGCCTCTAATGATTCAAGAAATACATTTTGGTATTAATTATAAGCAAGTAAATTGTGCTATTCGATTCATAAATTAATGAACTGCATTTACACTAACTAATCATATTTTGTTTTTCGTATATATTGAGAATATTCCTTTCTCTTCAGTCTCTCAAAAAGAACAAATTCAGTGTTTAAAGAATTAACTATATTATTATTTAAAAAATTGTAGAAAATTTACAATATTAAATATTTTTATATGAAGTAAATTTTTTAAAAAATTTAAGTGAGTTTAAGCAATTTTCCGTATTTTATGTGTCGTCAGTATTCGATTTCGCGACTTCACTATTACTCTGAGATAAGGATACTGTATTAAAAACTTCATACATTCTTCAATCAATTTATTTTTAAATAGAAAAGGTACCATATTCCGTTTCTTGTACTAAAATGATAAACTGATTTTTAATTTTTCAGGTTGAAGTAACAAAAATGTTTATTCATAAATTATTTCGAGCTTATGAGTATCTATAAAGTATCTATATGTAAATTATGTTATGATATCTATAAGTAAATTAATATCGTAAAATAACTATTTAAATTTATTTTCATACATGAATATATATTTTTTTTCGATATGAAAAGCATTCCGCGTTTTTTTAGCTGTGTCCTATAATAATAAGCTGAGAGATAAAAATTTACGCAATTAAGTTTTTTTATTTAATTTTCATGCAAAAAGTATCCTGGAAAGCAAATTAAGTAATGTATTACAAAACAAGTAAGTACTTATATATTTACAGCTCTTGCTTTATGTTACATAGTATTTCCTTTCTAATAGAAATATTTTTCTTCAACAAAATGTCGCTCCCTTTTTTATTTTTTTCCAGCTTCTCTTTTTTTTTTTTTTTTTTGTTGCGTTCTTACAATCCATTATTCATAGACGAGCATAACAGTTCCTTTGTTTTTCCCTTTTTATATATTTATAACAGATTTATTTTTCTAAGTTCTTTTTCCCTTTCCTTACACTAAAAATAAAGTTTGGGGTAAAATAAAGCTTCATTTATTTTGAACTTTAGTCTATATTCACAAAAAAAGGCATCCTTGTTTAAATTTAAAAGAACTGTTAACTATTTATTTACAAAAGTAAATCCGAGCGAAAATAAAAAGAAAGATTTTGAAACATAATTAAAAGATATTTAGTACTAACATTTATGACAAGAGAGAAAAAATTAAATTACATATTACTTAAGTACCTCAATGAATAAGTAATACGCATATATCAGTATTCAGAAATATTATTATTAATTACATACAACGATATAAAATTTTAGTTTAAAATAGATTCAGAAAAATTAAATAAATATAAATCATGATACCCTTAATAAATACTCTATAAATAGAAATTTTATTACAAGTTATCTGTATAAGTAAGTTCAAAATTGTGTATGGTTTAAGTTACTTTTGTAAATTAATAGTTAGCTATCATTAAATAGTTTTTGGAATAGTAATAATCAACATTTCCAATTTTTCTATGTATTTAATTACCCACATATTAAATTCATAGATGAGTGACAGTAGTTCTTAATATAATCTAATATTTTTTTTAATTCTAAATAGTATGGACAAATACAAAAATATTCTTAACCTTACTCCTAAGATTTTAGTATTTAATATTGGCATGCTACAATTTGGACAGTATTATTGTAACCTTAAATCTTTATTTGGATCTTGAATTTGGCACTAATTTGCTTATTGTTTAATTGATTCATCGTAATCTAATCATTTTTAATGCACCTTTAGACTTTAGACAATTTAGGTTTATCCATTACTTTCAGTAGAATTTCGTGCAATAAAATAAACAAAAATGAGTGAAGTTGACTAGCCACCCAACTGGTTAAACCCTGCATTTATAAAAAAATATAAAAGTTGTCCTTAGTAAGCATTGTTTATAATACTGAAACATCATCTTTTTTAAAAATTTCTATATCTAAATGATTATTTTATCTTTAATTTTCAAGTCATTTCTGTTTCTCTGGAAGAGATTCTTAAAAGCTGCATATGCACACACACACTCATATATATATATAGTAGAATGTTTGCAATTTTTTATTTTTTATTTCTATTCTTTCCATACGTTTGCTAAGAGCTACTTTTCAACCATTCCCATGCTTTGAATTTACATTTGGGTCTATAATCTGGCAATAATTCGTTTATTGTACTCAGATTTAGCGCGGACTCTTCATCTTTGAATGAAATTTTTAGTTAAGTTACCATTTTTCTCGCAATGGATTTAGATATTTTATTCATTATTTTCAATAGGTTTCTGTTCAGTATTATTAACAGAAAAGGAAAAGGTTGGCTGGCCACAAAACATGTTTAGCCCCACACTTTGATATAAATTATTTTATATATAAGCTGACCTAAGTCAGCAACCTTTATAATACTGTAGTAAGCATATTTTTATATTTAACTCTATTTTTATTTTTCCATACATCTTTTCTAAAATCTATTGTCAGGTTAACTTACAATTTCAATTTTTTTTCCAGTTTTTATTAATGTGTTTATTCATCTCTCTCTAGTAGAAGAATTTTGAGTATATATATTTATTCTAACTCCTTAAGACTTCCAGAACTCGCAGATGGAAAAAAGTTTAACAATTGCTCGTAATTTTTCCCGTCTCGTAAGGCTGAATCTCTAGGGGTTAATAACAAAGCAATCCAAACAGCAGACTAAGTTGCGAACATTAATATTTAAGAATTTTAAACTTCGTGCGTAATCTCCGAGGTGAAATCTTTTCTAAGAACTTTGTTTCCAGCAAATGATTTCACTTAGAACATTTAACTTGGAACTAGTTTTCAATACTTTCTCTCCGCAACAATCAGATCTAAATGGCCAAAGGCCAAGTAGCGTGGTAACAAACCTTTTTGATGTATAATCGGCACAATTGATATTATTTATAAGTCTTTTTTATGTTATTATTTTCATCTTACACGAGTTCGCTATTCAATCCAAAATACAGAGTTCTGGATATTTGCCAAAGCTCATTTAATAGCTTCTGAGTAACTGCTTTGCCATAAATATAATATTTTGGGCTTATTTCAACTAGCAATTGCTATTTATGGTCAGTTCAGTGCCACTTAAAACCATTAAGAAAAATCTATGGATCCCAAATGTTAACTCATGATAGTTTACTGTGACCATTTTTGAATTTCTTAAAGTGTTAACACAATACTTTAGACAAGCTTGAATTTAAGAAAAATATTTTCACTCGCATAATGCATTTAAAACTGAGTCATTCCATTTAATAAATAATGTCACATTTAATAAAATTCCTGATTGTAATACAGTATAAATTTAATGCATTGTAATCCTCTTTAGAGATAAATTGTTTCTCAGTATGAAATCTAAAAACAGTTCCTTGGTATTAAACCTCTACAGGAAGAATCTTAGACATATTAAAATTTAACTAATATATTTCATAGTAAACACAAAGCAGTATTTGAAATCAAATTATTTCAATTTCTAGCTTAATGTCCTTTAAAAAGGAATTGAGATATGTGTTACTGTTTTTCTATTACCACACTACTAAACTTTAACTTCAGATGTATTCTAATATAATTCATTGAAATTTTTGTACTGTAAATCGTAAAATATTCAGGATAAAAGTCGTTCTACTTTACTGATTATCTGTGTTATAAGGAAGTAAATGAATCGAAAATTATGAATTAAAGAAGAATCAATTGAAATATCATCTACTAAAAGGAATATTTTGGTTCACTTAAACCAAGTTTTCGTCACCTTTTTTTTAAAAATATATTTCTGTAATATTCGTTAAATGAAATTTCCTAAACTGTACATAACTACTGAAACAACAATGGGACAGCTGTGTTATTTTCAATTCTGGTTTTGAATACTTGTATGAAGAAAAGAGTTTTAAAAAGTGCTTTCACATATACATTTAAAATATTTTTTTGATGAGCCCTTATTCTTTATATACATAGACACTTCACTATTAAAATGCTGAAATGCTTGAATATGAAATTAATTTGTTATAAATTATTCTCTAAAAGATAGTTTTTTATGTCTTTTAAAATAATTACGTAAAATTAAAACAAATATACACGTAAATTGTAAGATTAAATTCTAGGAAATAAAAATAGAGTAAGGGTTTTTTTTAATTTAGATAATTTATAAGTAATATTTTTAAAAAGTAACATTTTCACTGATTTATTTAATAATTCATTCACTCTATACAAATATTTATTTCTAAAAATGTTAAGATCTTCAATATATATATATATAAAGCCTAATCAACTAGGTAATACTTATTTTTCAAATTCCACCAAATTTTAAGAAATAAGCTTCCCAGTCCAAAATATTTTACCTAAAAATAGTAAACACACAGCCTCCTTTCTCATTACCCGCACTCTGTTATTTTATGGAAACTACGATATTTCTGAGGAAAACAAATCGCATTCGCGAAAAATATCTCTCCAAACAACCATCTAAATTGTAAGAACTTATTCCGAGAAAGCATTCCAGTTTCTCGTTTAAAATATATTTATCAGTCTACTGAATGTCTGAATGAAATATATAACAGCAGATAGTATTACGTTAAAAAAGATTTTCTCATCGTACTTCGTTCTATCTTCAGCGAATTTTCTTCCTCCAATTACAGAAGACTTCCAATTGTGCTCCATTCTCATCCTGTGTGTGCACTTATTTCTCTTCGCTTATTTTATACATATAATATCCGATCTACCGTCTACTAATCATTTATCATATATACCAAAAAGAATTTTTTCATTCCATCATTTCTACCCTCTCCCTCAAAAAGTGTCCTTGGGCGACGTGGCCTTTGGAAGATGAACTATTCCGGAATCACATCCATCTTCCAAGCTGGCGTAGGATTTTTGGTGATTGATGTTAAAGTGAGCTGCATATGCTAGTGGGAAAAGTTAAAAGAAAATCTCTTAACTGAACTATAAAATAAGGTAAAAAATGTTGAATTGGGTAATTGTTTATTTCATTTTCTACGTGAGTCGCTATAAAATTGAATTCTTTTCAGAAAAAAATTTATAAAGAGGAATTTTTTGGATGTTGGAACGAGGTTTTGCAAGCGAAAAAGATTAATTTCCTTTTATCGCGTCACATGAATTATTCACTTCCATCACTCGAATGTTATGACATGTAGTGTATTTGAACACTTTTTACACTTTTTAGTTTAAAAATTAGAAATAAACTAAAAAGATTTAGTGATGAATTAATAATTTCCACAAATAAAAAGACCATTAATAATCTGTTTTCAACGTTAATGAATTAAACTAATCACTATAATAAAACACATTTTTAACTAGATATTTAATTGAACTATTATTTTTCATTTTATTCATATAATATTCAGGATTTCTTTAATCAAAATTGTTAGAATATAAAAAAGAACAGCAACAAAAGCCAACAACTAAAACTGCTATCCAGTTTTTTATTTATTTATTTGCTGTTGTCCCAGAGGTATTTTGTTTCAAATAGGACAGCGGATGGAAATTACCATTGCATATCTAGTACATTTTCCTGGATCTGGTATCACTTTTTACTGTGGCACCGTATAGGTAAATACCAATTGCCACAATGTAATTTTGAAGCGCAGTTTCCTCCCCAGAAGGAGGCACCTGTGTTTTTACGATGCAAAATTATTCTAGAAATTTAGTTTAGCAGAGAGCACCCAAGTAAAACAAGCACTCTAGAGATCTTGAACATGCCGCAAAATCATGCAACATGGATGCAGTCGATTTTTTTGAATCATGAATATCCACCAACTTTTTTCGGGGGTCGAACCTACAAACTTGGACTTACAAGGCCAGCATATAATCAACTACGTCATCCAGCCGGCTGTCAGAGAAATATAGATATTAGCATCCATGTTTTAAAACAAATGATAAACTATATATATGTATACACACACACACACACACACATATATATATATATATATATATATATATAATTATTAAATGTATTATAGTTAAATTTAGAACACAGTAACAAATGGTTTTACCACGATATATCACTACTGAAGGTAAAATGCTGCATAAAATAATACAAAACCTCATCAAAATAAGCAATGTAATAAAGCTATAATTAAAAATAGTAAAGGGGTATTATAGATCTTTTTAAAAATAAAAATATTTATTCAGTTCATAGTTATGACTTTGAAGATGTTTTTAATTCCATTGATATCAATGATATAATTAGGATAATTTTAGATAATCATAGTAATTATAGCCTTAATATTAATTTACAAAAATTTAAAACTCTAATAGGTTTGCTCTTAGAAGAAAACTACATTATTTTTAATGGTTCTATGTACAAACAAACCAAAGGTTTGCCTCAAGGTGGCCCTGCTAGCAATAGTTTGGCTAATTTATATTTACACTTTTACAAATATAATTATATTATTAATAATGATTATTACATAATTAGATACATAGATGACCTAATTACTTTTGGTAAAAATAATAATTTTAACCCCAATATTACTTTTTATCCGAATTATTTAAACCAAATTAAAATTAATAGTAATTCAGTTAAAACTAATTACTTGGGTGTGTCATTCTATATTAAGGCCTATAAATTTCATAGCAATATTTATGAGAGAAGAGATTATTTTAATTTTAATTTTCTTAACGTGCCTTATTGGAATTCCAATTTATCTATATCTATATATAGAAATATTATTTACAATTATATTTATCATAATAACGTATTAGTTAGTGATACGTTTAATATATATTTCAATTTTAATAACTTTATTAAACATTGTATGGAACATGGATACCTTCCTAACTTTATAAAATGTTACCTAACAGTTAAATAAAAATATATATTATTATTTGTACAGTTAATCGATAGATGGCACCTCAAATAAGTAAATTAACAATATTATATTTTATTTAAAATTAATTGTATATGTTTGGCGGGTACTTTTATTTTCTATAAATTTAAACACAATATAGAGTTTTTAAATGTGTACATATATAGTATTAATGTTATTTTATCAAAACTTAATAATTTTGTGCGTTACGTTATTGACCTTTCCATTGCCCGGGAAAATGTTTTTTGCTATACTCTCGTGGTAAGTCTTCATCTAATAGTTTTAACTTTGATTTTAAAATATTTTAGTAATTATTATAGGCTATAATATTATCGTTTCACATTAATAGATTATGGTTTTATTTATAAAAATATTTAAACTTCTCTAGAAATTTCTTGCTTTCCCTATGGCCCAGAGTATTGGCAAATTCAGGTAAAGGTTGGTTGGCCGAAAAACTTTGTTTCAACCTGCAATCCTGGTTCCTAAAGCCACGAGTTTGCTCTAGTACTACTGTGGCTAAGACTATTCTATCATGACTATAGTTATCTTAGGTTTATAACTATATTTTTGTAACATATATGTATATGCATATATGTATATATATACATATTTATATATATATATATGTATATATTATATATATATATAATATGATTAATATTATATTTACACTTAATATATTTATTATAAATATTTCTTCGGCACTCACAGCCATTAAATATATTACGACAATTTTTCATTCTATTATATATGTATTTAAATTTCGAATATTCCATGTTCGAATTACTGCCGTGGTAAATAATTTCATGAAAATGTGTATACATACAAGTATTTTTTATGTAAAGACTTTGATAATGAGTGCTTATTTGTGAAATAAAATTGCAATGAATCATAATTCTCAATAAATACTTTTTGTTAATGCATTTATGACATCTACAAACATTAGTTTTTGTCTTATTTCTAAAACGTATCTGAATAATTTCCAGCTTACTAATTAATAATTCCTAAATTTTAAATTATAAATTATTGCATTTACCTAACAAAGAAAATAAATAGTTATATTTTAAAAGAGCTAGACAATTTGCCATATATTCCACACAAATACTAATTCTTCCGATTATATCCCTTAAGCAACATCTTATGAATATTGCATATGTGAATAAATGTAAGAATAAAGAATAGTTACCCGCTTACCATTGAATAAATAAGTGTACCTAAAGGAACAATATATGATTGACAGTATAGTAAACATAATATTTTATTTACATAAGTGTAATCATACTTTTATTATCTTTATATCCAAAGGATAAATAAAATGTTATTTAAATATAATCAGAAATAGATAAGTTAAATTTTTATAAAAATATATTTGCAATTTCTGAAAGTAAGGAATTTTATGTTAATTTCAAAAATATTTTGTAAAATGGAAAAGAAAATCCATCTTCAATAAAATTATTCTCTGAATGCAAATGAAAAAAATCATAATGCCTACACACATATATAATATCACTTTAAATACAATAAAATGTTTTCTCTAAGATATGTCCTGTTCATGTCCTAAATTTACTTAATCTGACAATGGGAATGTACGGCTAAGGACATTTATTTGAGGGTGAGACTTTGTGTGATAGATGTACTCCTTTAAAGCGTTTCAACCCTGAATGAAGCAGCGCCAAACGGGGCTTTAATTCGGAGAAAATATACTTCAAAATTCATACTTAGCTTTTATAGAATTAAGTTCTAATTACCTCCAGCGATGCAGTGGCATAGACGAAAGCGCACCTGAATTACGTGCGGTGGGTCAGGGTTCAAGTCGGGTGATCAACTTGTTTTTTTTCAAAATATTTTATTATTTTTACTATTGAATAAAGTTATTTAAAATGCTTATTATATGTTTAACATAATTATTTTATATTTTAAAAACTTAAGAAATTACTGTAATTTTAAAAAAGATCTATATTAAATTTTATAAATATATTATAACATTAATTAATTAGTTGTTACATTATTCAAAAATAATGTCAATAATAAAATTATAGTAAATGATATTTTTCATAATTATTTTGTATTTCAAAAGTAAAATAGTTAGGAATAGTTTTATGACTTTATACAAAATATTTTATAATATGTAAAATATATTTTATTATAATATTTTATTACATTAATTATTTTATAATTAATATAATAAAATAATATATACATACCTTATATTACTATTATTTTAATCATTTTATAATTGTATAAAATATTTAATAAGATTTTTTTAAATAAATGTAATTGTAAAAATAATTAAATTAATTGAAAAGTTAAAAAAAAAAAGTCGATCGTGGGAGTCGAACCCTGACAGACCGGGTGGAATGCAGGTGAACTATTACCTCTGTCACTGCATTGCTGTTGGTAAATAAAACTCAATTGTTTAAAAGCTAAGTAAGAATTTCGAAGGCTATTTTCTACGATTTGAATGTCTATTATTGGACGCTGTTACATTGAAGGTTGCACAACTATTGCCCTTAAGGAGTACTAATATTACACAAAGTCCTGTCCCCAAATGAATTTCCTTAGTCGTGCCCTCCCCTTGTACGATGTTTAATTTAATGCCTTACAACGCTGTGTAATTAACACCAAAAATACAGGCGGCCCGTGTGCAGTTTTTAAATGAATACTTAACTTTTAAACTTCCACAGTAAATATAGCATTTTAATACAAATATTTAAGTGCCATTTGAAAAAGCAGAAATGATTTTTTTAAAAATCTTACAAAGAAAATATGACTGAAACGCATTATATTATACTTAGAAAATATCAATATTATTATTTTTAATACCTCTTGAATTGCATCTCAGAATAACTAATGGTTATTCCAATGTATATACGCACTCTTCCATTTCTTTAATCCTATTACTCCAAAGTTAATGTAAGTTTTAAATAATTTCGTAATATTTTACAAATTCCCTTTTATAGCTTAGATCAGTAAAATATCTAATAGTTTATTTTCTTAAATTAAACTATGCAACTTGAGAGAACCACTCAGAAAATATTCTCAAGTTATATACCATTAAATACAAATAGTTATACCCATAAAATATCTTTATAAAAGCTATCATAACAATCTGTATTTTTCTATTTTTTACTTCAGAAAAAAAATCTTATCAACATACGAATTCTAAGATAAAACTTCTCTTTGATAATTATTAAAACTCACGTTCTTTGATTGTTCTAATCTGTCAATATTTTATGTACAAACCAAAAAATTAAATTTCTGTGAGATTTAGATTCGAATACTTTGATTACTAGTCTTTAGTGTACTGTACTAATTAAGTATACTAACAAGTATTTGTTTTTAATGTGTTATTTTTGTATAGTAATTAATGATATGAAATTCATAAATGTAATAAAGCAACCACATTAAGTTATTTCAATCTAAATCTATTAAAATATATTGTTTGCATGAATAAATCACTTCTTATTCCTTAATAGCTTTATTATGACAAAGAAAGATACAAATAAATTAAGATATAATTTTTTTTCGTGTGAAAAAAACGTACATTAAGATATAAAAACTTAAAATGATGTTCTATTTTTAAAAATTTATCTGTGCAACCACATAATAAAGATTTAACTATCTAAATAATTTTGTTTTGATAAATACTTTCTAATAGAAGTTGTTAATTAATTTATATTTGGAATTCAGTTTATAAAATTGCAACATTCAATCAATTTAGTGAAATCCCGAACTTTTTTATATTGCTCAATAATATAGTATAAACATGTATGACATTGTGTCATCCTCTTTTACAATTCCTACAATTATCTCAACCTCTCTCTATACTTCTTTATATATATATATATATCTTGTTCAGATTTTCAATCGTTAGTAAAATTCTTTCTATTCATCCAATTAAGTTCAAATAAAGTTTTTTAAACTTGTAGTGGATGTGACACTTGATGCTAATATAGTTTTTTTTTCAAATATTAATTCATCAATTACCGGTTAATTAATTTAATTAAATTAAATACCGATTTTTAAATACAACTTAGATTTATCTCCATTGTTGTAACAATGTAAGTGTTAAAACAATGACAGAAGTTTGCGTCCAATACCGGTTTTTCAGCCAAACTGGGTGCGCATTGTTACTACAACGCAGGCAAATCATGCTTTATATTCAATTCCTACTATTAGTTCTCTCTCTCTTAGTGTTTTTTATATTAATAAATAAATTTATATATATATATATATATATAATAACTAAATATATTATATTTAGTTATTACAATTATTTTATGTATTTTATATCACGGTGTCGAAACGATATTTACGGATGCTTAAGGGTGATTGAAATCTCGGGCGTTCTAGTGTTAATAGACTACTTCATTATATCTTTAAAAAAATTTCTGATTACGAAAATTAAATTGATATTTACTGATTTATTTAATTCAAAATAAGATTTTGAAACATATGTAACCCCAATAAAAAAATTATTTCCAGAATCAATTCAACTATTTTTCATAAACTGAGGAGCATTTCTATCATAATAAATCGCATATTTTGCGTTTTATGTCTTTACCAAATCTGTTAGCTCGCATTTGAAGTCTGCCTTAGCATTTCTTTACAAACATTCGATGTCTTATAGAATTGGCTAAAAAAACCACTATTTTAAGATAAGAATTCCAAAGCTTTCTGTGATTAAGTTATTCAATTTATTAAAATAAACTGAAAGACAGTTGGTCCAGAGGGTAACTTACAAATGTCTGGAAAACAACACGAATAAACGAATCAATGGATATCGGCTGTTTATCTGAATTAATTTAATATTTTCTCATTTACTAGCACCATATTTCAAAAAAAATATTACTTTTTGACTTTAATAGACTACGAGATTGATGTACTAACTCAGTGATTCCCAAAGTGGTCTATAGAGACCTCCAGGGGTGTATGACGACCTGAAAGGGTTCCACGTCAGAGAAAAAATAATTTGGGGTTTCATGAGGTGTAAGGGGTTCTATGATAGTGACTCTCGTTAAACTAGATAGTGACTTTAATATTAAAAGAGACACTAATTTTTTGGAATCCAAATTTTTATCATTTAACAGATTGATATATTATTTACTAAGTTTGATGTTGTTAATTTGCACTTGCAAGGTGATAGCATAAATTTTATTAAAACAAGAACAATTGCAGCATTTCTTTTCAGAATTAAGTTAAAGGAGTATAATACTGAAGGTCCCGAATTTTCTATTTGTCACAGACAATCTGTCGGGACATTTTAATCTACGTTCAACATTTAAATAGCTTTCACTAAGATTTTGAAACTAGGTTTGAAAATGCTTTGACTATGGTAATACCACAGTAGGTAATGAATTTATATGGTCACATTTAAAAAATATGTCACATTACAATAGGAATTGATCGGAATATGTTCAAGTCCTATTGTCGCGAATCACTTTGGACAGTGACTCAAAACGTGTTCTCTCCTGGAAAGAACCCAGGCGTCGATATCCTACCTCTAACATTGTCTAAATGAACCACTACAGTCGAAGTGATCTGAAAGTCAAGACAGGTATCATTTCAGAAGAGTGTACCGATTTTCGTGTGCTAGATAGAGGCATTGACAAATCAGTGATACATGGACGAGATCCTTGCGTCCCATATCAGACTTTTATGCGGATAATATGGACCAAATTTCATCTTTATGAACGATAAAGCGCGCCCATGCAAGGCTCAGTTGGTGAACGAATACCTCTAATCGTAGGATATTCAACGACAGGAGTGACCTGCAATGTCCTGTGACCTTAATCCCATTGAGCACGTAGAGGACGTCCTTAGACGCTCAATTGCAGTTAGAAGACCCTCTTCAACGATAATCCATAAGCTGAACAGTGTCTTGGTGCCAGAGTGGGTGCGGTTTCCACAGGGGTTGAAAAGAGCCCTGGTATACAGTATGTAACCCCGATGTGAGAGTTATGTAGCTGTTAGAAGTGATCATACACCATATTAGACGTTTCTGTGATTGACAGTTTGTAGGTCAGCTGCTGTGCTGGACAAGTGACAAGTTTTCTAATTTAGGGTACATGTTGTACTCATTTTTTGCATTAAATTGGTCATATCTGACAATATTTTGGCCATGTTTGGTTTTGTTTGCTTTTTTAGTTTTATTTTTATTGACAATTGTCTCTTTAATTGCTTTCAGCGGTTTAATAATATTATTATTTTTATACTGAATTAAAGCCATAAATTATGAATCATAAAATAATAAACAGCATTTAAACAAAATTCTGCAAAATTTTTTTTTGAAGAAAGGTCATCATCTCGACCTGTATAAATGTTCTAACAAATGCAAAGTACACTTTTTTAACCTAAGATGCAGATAGTTTTTTTTTCAACTTTACCTTCTGTGGGTGATTTGGGAAACAAATTGAAACTTTTGGAAAACATTTCTGCCTTTAAACTCAAAAATGTCTATAACTTCTACCATTTACATTCGGGAAAAAAGCACCCAAGGTCATATGAAGAAAAGTATTTTGTGATAAATGTATATTTTTTAATCTCTGTTTTAACTTTTTCTTTCGTTTTCAGTTAAGTTCATTGCTCATGGTAATCAAAAATAATTCTAGAGGAGATACGAAACCTTTTACTGGCTGCGTAATCCCTTCAGTTTTAACAAAATTGATACCGATGCACACACATTCGTCTTTCGGTATATCGATGAAAAAAGTCAAAATTATGATTAGTATGCACATCTAATTTTAGGAACTTGAAGATATGAAAATTATGAGAGAGTGAGATGATGAGGATTATAGTTCGCAATTATTTTAAAATGAAAATGAGCTATCAACATATATTAACTGGATGAAGATTAAGGATACCTGTTACTTGCAATTATTATAGTTAGAAATTGGGCTTTATGAATTAATGTTTAGGAAATTGGGATGCACTCTGTTTAATGAAAAAAAAGTCAAATTTTATATTTTCCAAGTATTGATTCATCGAATATCAGATACGAAGGATTTAGCGTTAATTCCATTTTTTTGTTAAAATTGAAGAAAAAGAAGGAGAATTACATCATGAAAATTATGGTAGGTCTTACAGTTATCATTTTATCATTTAGATTTCTCTCTTAAAAATAGTTGGAAAGTTAAAAGAAAGAAAGAGGAGGAGAAAACAACAAATATTGCCCATGAATTTAAGAACCGACACAGCATAGTCTCTGGATCATCAGTAGCCTTTCAGATGAATAGAAAAAGAAGCATGTTTCCGAGACAAGTTTATTTTAATACATAGAACAGTAAGAAAATCAGTGCATTTATATGTCAGCGAAACGGAACCGAAGGATCATAACGATTTGATTTACTGGAAAAACAATTTCAAGCGTCTAAAGAAGTTCAAATATTTTAGAAATTCTTTGTAAGGCATTTGAAAAAAGGTACACTACAAGCACAAAGACCTGTTGTTTGTGACTCACTGTCAATTTTTTCAGAATCACTTCTGCGAAACGTTTTCTTTGCTGCTGTATGCTTCGCAATTTGTAGAATGGCTCCTTCTCATTTGGGAGGAGATTTAGACTATCATTTGATTGTAGGGGTAAATGGCAATGTTTATTGTCAAGAAAATATTTTAGGAAGAAATCGATGTTAATGATTAAAGGTAGCACGGACCCCTATATTTTCTTGACAAAGGGTTCATGAGAAGCCTTCTACGCGTTACAAGATGATATTAATGAAAAGTTTTATTTTATGTATGTCAACGCGAATCATCTTCTCACAATTCAGAATGATCTTGACACCAAAAATATCAATTGATCGTACAGTCTGGATAATATATTTCCTTCACCTGATTCATCTTAAAAATGTATAAGATTTCTTGCATTGATGCACTATTTCTTGACAATTTCCTTTCACAACAATGAATCCCTTGTCTATGTTGTAAAGGAGGAGTAGAACAATTTGACTCAAAAGCTCGTGGAACATATTGTTCTAAGTATACAACATCCAGCTGAAATTTGTCTTACTTTAAACCCACAACTCTTTCTGACTTGTTGACAATGATTGCTGAAAAAGTGTTGTACTTTTATTGTATTTAAACATGTAAAGCCATACATTTAAAAGCATAAATTGTACAAAAATTACGTCTTATCTGTAATTCTTATGTTAAATCATGTTGAGCATGCTGTTAATACCATGATTTCCCTCTAGCCACGCATTACATGCGTATTCTCTCTTCGATCATGAGTTTTTTCCCACCAGTTTACTTCCTTGAAAAGAAAACGAAATGATTACCGGCTTAAAGAATCTTTAGAAAACGAACTCCATGCCCCAATTTTATTATACAGCTTAACATGAAACAATAAGAAAAAGAGCAAAATCAAAAACTTTCTTCAAACGTCAATAAATGTCATTTTCATTGAATAAGATAATCTATATTAATATTTTAACTTTAATTTCGTAATAAACTATGATTGCAATTTTTATTGATTGTAAAAATTTATAAAATGAATTTTTCTGCATTCCTTGCTGATGTTTTCATGTATTATACATTCAACCATTTTATACAAATTTTTATTCCATAGATTTTAATAGATGTTACATATTTTTAAAGAAAGAAATATTTTATATATATAAATGTTTGTATCCAATAATTAAAGGTAGATATTATGCTTAGTGTTTTTTAGTTTTTCTCTTAAAAAAGAGGTACACATAAATAAAAAAATTCAACCAAAAATTTATGTGCAATGAAAAAGTTTTAAAATGTATATTTACGTTAGCGATAAATCGACCCGAACTTATATTTAGATTTTTCTGAATGCTGTGCTTGTCAATTGTATATTCTTCATAATATATGTATATTCTTCATTTGTACCCAAGATTTAATATTCACTAAATGTAAGACATTTAACAAAAATACTCAAGAATATCAAACCTCATGAGGAACTTGTTGAACTGACAGTGAAAATGCAGATTGTTTACATATTACCAAACGAAACCACTCATAAAATCAGTAAATCAGTATTTATCAAGTATTTTGTAGCCATCTGCAATTAATATAGCAATAAAAGTACCTCCTTCATTTTTCCATCTCTAATTAACAGAAAGCTCCAAATCCAAAGTAATTTTCAACCTTCTTGTGTTTAATTAGTTCTTAATGACATTTTTGTTCAGCGGCAATATTTTGAACAGTTCCACCTTTGTTTCAAATTAGAATCATGAACAAGTACTTTAAAGACTCTTTAAATACTTCAGAGAGAATAATCATGTGCCCTTTCCATAAATATTGAAGGTTAGTACAAAGATGCAAAAACATCAATTTGTTTAAAGTAGCAATACAACAATAGACTTTTCAACTTCTAGTATCCTTTGAGATCTTTGTCATATATTAAGATAAGCATAGAAACAATGCTTTAATAAAAATATTTGTTCTTAAAAGAGTTCTAAAGTGATTCTTCAAAATCCATACTCCACAAAACATTTGTAGATTTTTCGCATAATAAACAAATACTACAGCTATAATTAAAACGAGACATGTTACCTTTGATATGAGTTAAATTAGGGTTTTCAATCTTCCAGCATAACATATTCTAGACTACTAAACATAGTGATAGAAGCAAGTGGGATTTTAATGAAGACACAATTGAAAAATATTTATTGAAGTAATATAGTCATTCTAAGTCTTGCTATTGAAATACATCGGTAATATTCAAATAAACAATGTTTAAATCCCTAACCATCTGTATGTAAGTTGGTCAACTTGGGAGAGTCCTTTCTTTTCCTACCGGGACTGAAAACAATCGATGTGATGAAGGAATTTTATGAATTTAGATAACTAACTTCAAAATAAAACTCACTGAATATTCAAAAGATAATATTTGAGCACATAAAGCTTTTATGTGAAAAACAATGATATTACATAAAGTTCGTGAATGATTCATATTTCTTGCAGGGAAGAATGAATCTATTGATAAAACCAATTTTTTTTTGTTGGTGGTCCATCTGTTATTAATGCTGATACCTTTTGCAGAGACCTATTAATTCATTTTACGAAGTTTTAAAAAGTTACAGATATCTTTTCTCCATTTTGCAACTACATTAATGGTAATTTTAATAGTTCCTATTTTGTATTAAAATCACTACATATTCTACTTACCATTGTAATTAGTTTTTTATCCGATATATTTATGAGTTAGTCAAATTGTAATACACGAAAAAATACTAACATTTTTCCAAGTCATTTATTAACTGACTTCGCAAGACAAATGAAATTGCTTAGGTTATCCTCGCTTCAGTACTGTCCAATAATGTCAAGACCTGTAATGCTGAAATAACTTTTCTATCATAGAAAATCCTTTAAAGAAAGAAATGGGTCTAATTAGCAGTCTAAAGAGTTTTTCTCGTCTTTACCAATAAATGGGAAGATTTGTAGGCAAATTCATGGTATAATTTTAAAACAGCTGTTAGAAAAATGATTCTGATTTCAATGTTTTTTCTTAACTATCTTTAGGAGGATAATAAAAGGAGCAATATTTATATTATATGTAAAAAAATCGACATTGTTTCTCATTAAGACGTTTTTTACTTCACACAACATTTGGAGAAAATTTTACGAAGCGTATTCCTTATTACTTTCTACAATGCATTAATATTCTTTCCGGTGTTTTTGAATCAATAGGTTAGATGTGAATTTCTCTCATTTAAACATAAAATGTTATTTTAAAAAATTCATCGAGAAGATGATACCACAAATCGATATCTAAAACATCACAGACATTGACTTGCCGATTCACGTGACTTGTAACCCCATGATGGCTAGAAAAGTGAAGTGAAGGAAAGACAGTGTCAGTGTTACCATTTTTTCAATCGAATTGTTTTGATATTTTGTACGGGCACACTCAAAAATTACTGCTAGGAAACAATATTTATCTTTGGGTTACTACTATTTAAAGTTAAATTATATTAAATTTACGATTAATTCGACAGAATTAGATATTTCTGTGATGCTTTTATTTAAGGTATTTAAATTTACTAATTGATTTTGATGTTTTAATGTATTGCATTCGGTAGTATGAAATGGGAATAGGAGTGTTTACTCAAAAATTTAAATAATATAAAAGACTAATTTAATTAGACTGAGAAAGGATATTCTAAAATATTTTAAGCATAGAATTAATTTGTAATTTATAGTAATTTTCTTAAAATTTTCTTTTTTATGTGGTGAATAACGAGCATTCTTCACACAATCAATTAAATACTTTTACTAAATTTAATACATAATACAAAATATTCCGCTACGAGTAGTCATAAATACCTTAACTGCCAATTAAAAGCTATACAATTAGCTGCCCAGTGCCACCATTTTTCACATAGGCGCGCATGCGCAGTGCATTGGGGGAAAGAAGAGGAATAAATAAGAAAATCCCTTGCAAACACTCTCAAGATTATTTATTGCATTCCAAAGCATTCGGAATATTTGTACTGATAGTAGCACAAAGAAACGACCGTACTTCAGAAAGACGTATATATACGTTCGGGGTAGTTAATAAATTTGCTAAAAAGACGTATACATACGTCAGCGAACCTTAAGGGATTAATGATAAATATTGTTCTTAAATTGTTTTTATTTCTTGAATGATATAAAATGGAAGAAATAATCGTTTTAGTCTTTCTCTAGTTAAAAAAGGCTAGATATTTTATTCTGTTTTTATTTATAAATATTTAAGAGTTAAAATAAGCTCATTATTTTTTCTAGTTATAGTTGACATTCAAATTAATCTATTTTTGTAGATAAAACAAATTCTAGTCATTACATGGCTATGCCCAAGCTTTAAAAGGAAAATTTATCTAAATAATATACATGAAATACATAAACATATTTATCGAAATGCTGGAAACAGGAAATCAGACAACAAACATAACAATAAAATAAAATATTTTTATTTTGTCCTTGTTCGTCCAGTAAATGATCTCTAATGACGTAGCAGTCAAGCCTCACGTTTTGATAAAGTATAAATAACTGAATAGTTTTTTTAAATTTATCAGCGCACACAGTTTTTGCTATTAAGTAATATCAGAGAACCACTTACGACAAAAAAGAACACGTAAAGACCATTACGACCAACTAATGGCTTCTGAAGATCTGATGATAGTTGCGTTAGACGAAAATACCTTTATGCTCTGTTGAGTGTTAAGATTCATCAACTATTATTTGGTTTTCTGAAAGGCTTACAGCAAAAAGGATAAATACTGTGCAAGTTTGTTTAATATTCTCTGATTGTCTACCTTGAGTTTGATTAATATGTCTACGGTTATATTGATATGTGGTATGGTTCTTCAAAAATGCTATGCATTACAGTTAAAGAGCCTTAAATAATCCTTAAAGTTACAAGAGTTTTAAGCGCGTATGAGATTTTCTTTTCCTAAAACGGAGTTTTAACTATTGCTTCGAGAAAATAAGTCATTGACGCTCAATACTTAAAATGTAAATCAAATACTGTATTTTTTTTTAAATTGCGGAGAAGATAAACAATTTTTTTTTATTTTAAGTTCTTAAAACTGTAATTGGAATTTATAAATAATATGTATACTTCAAGATTTTCCCGTTTCCGGGGAGGTAAGGGATTGTAAGAATTTTTGGTTAACATTGTAGTTAGTATGTTAAATTAATTGAAAAATGTTTTTATTGTATTAAATATGCCATTATTTGACATTTGTTATAAAACTTATTAAGATGCAATAAGAGGTGAAAAATGTGTTTTTTTTTCTGATTTACTAACAACTACATTATATATATTTTATTGCTAAAATGTTTCATTGCAATACAATTAAGTTTTAATCTATTTCGAGTAATATATGAAATATTATTACTTAGATAAACTTTCACGTTAATATTTTAAGTGAAAGAAAACATAAATAATTAATAATTATATAAATTAGCAGGATATCAAATTCAAAAATCAGCTAATGTTGATGGAATTTCTACAGATCATCTTAATAAATTCTTGAGTTAATATTTTTAAATGACTAACTTAAAAAAGCCTGCCCATGAAAATTTCTTACGAAAGATACTTGAATGTCAATCCTATTCTTGAAGTCATTTTCTTCTTTAAATGTATCTCAACATTTCATAGATAAATGCTAAAATGTTCACAAAATAAATACTGAGATATTAATATTATAATAAGAATTTTGATTGTAAAGAAAGAATAATATTATAATAAGAATTTTGATTGTACGGAAAATTTTACCTTAAGGAATAAACTGTTTTATAAGGAAAAACTTATATAGAAACAAAATTCTGTTGCATTTTGTTTATTTTTAGGTACTTTTCCGTTTCACAGGTGTAGGTGATAAAGTCGCCAAAAATGACACAACCGACGTCAATCAGAATATTCGAGCTTGAAACATTTACCACTATATTTTAAAAACAAGTCATGTTATTTTTTTTTTTGTAATTATTTTCATAATAAATAAAAAGTGGTTGAGACATCAATGAGAACTAATATGTAATTACATTTTTATATCTACATTGTGTTGTCGCCAATAAGGCCTGCTTGGCGAGATTTGCACCAGCAAAACGGAAAAGTACATTTCTTCTTTAAATGCTATACTTAAAAAATAGCTCTATTTCCTACTAATTGATTAAACAAAGATAAGCTAGTAAATATGTGGATGAAAAACTAAAAACATCCACAAAAAGTATTAGTGAACTACGAAAAGGCAAACTAAAATAAATAAGAAAATATACGATTTATGCAGACATTTCCTATTTAAAATTGGTAGCAATATTTCACAAAAATAAGTAAAAATATTTTTTATTAGTGTATAATTTTGTTGATTAACATGGTTCTTTAATTTATATATGTTATAAAATATTAGCTTAGATTTCAGAATTAATCGATCTGCTGCCACTGTGTGCAATTCAGAATTCTTTAATATTGAAGGATGAAGGTCATGCAATGTCAGAAAAATTTGTTGAATAGAGTCTTAAGCTCACAAATGAATGAGGCTCTTTTCATCACTTGTCTGAAATTTAAATGCTAATTACTTCCTGAAACTAAAATAAATTATTCTACGATATAAATTCTAAACATTTCACACAATAAATTATATTTACTGTAGAAAACCTAGATGTGTTTCATTTATTATGTTTGTGATTTAAGTAAATATTGCTAAAAATGTAGCGCATTACAATATTAAATTAACCTAATCTCAACAAAAATAATTAACTGTAACTCCTTTATTTCTCTTCATGTGGTACTTTAATTTTTCTTCCCATTAATGATTTTTCATATCACTTAAGGCATGAATTAAATGTGCAATATTTATAAAGGTTTTTTTTATCAGTATTTACCTATTTAGTTGAATTTTTTCCAAAGTAAATGAGAAACAAAAATAAAATTTCGGACGCAAACACAAATTTAGCGTCAGTTAGAAAAAAGCATACGTGTGACTGTACATGTTGGAAAGAAAGGAAAGAAAAATGTTTTACTAGTTTCTGAGCTATGTTCGTCTACTCAAAAAATATGTTTCTTTTTGGGTTGGGGGATAATATTTGGCAAAATTTAAAGTACTTTAATTAACTACTACATTCTGAAATTGAGGTAAAACGGTAAATTGCTTAGAGAATAGAGGAAGAGCATTTTAAGTTTGGATTGCTAGACATTTTAACAGTACACCTAATGTCATATAAAAATAATGGTTTAAAGAAACTGGATCCATAGAGAGAAACCCGAAGAACGTCGCCTAAGAAACGAGACTACAAACGAAAATTTATATCCGCCCATCACAATGAGGTGTAACAGGTTTCCAACAGCTTCTCAGCTGCCCATTGAGCTTTAATTGGTTACATGAACTCAAATTTCAAATGTTACTATTTCTAAAAGGTTACATAACTATTTCCAAGAAAGCATTCCGTTTATCTTTATTTTCACATCTAAAAACAAAATATGTAGTTAAGTTCAATGCCGAGTACAATGACGTTAGAGCTGAAGGCAATAGAAAATCATACAATTAACTGATGGAGCAAACATTCAATCTAACTTCTGATTCCTGACATACCTTCACCTAGAATGAAACATAGATGTTAAATGTACTCCAATATCCGGGAGAAGAATCAGTAGAACAGCGAAAGTTTCACGGACTAAATGTGCATCATGTTAAACGAGTGCACAGATATCTATTATTTTGACAGAGGCACTGCAATTGCTTTGAAATATATGAATCATTTATATGAGCCATATGTCTATCCTTTCAGCGATGTAGTCAGCCTTGATTTTATTGTTATGGGTGACGACGATTAATGGCACAGGGCTCATATGGCGATTGAAATTCTGAAAAATCAAGATATTTACTGAATGAAATAATCAGCCACATCTCTAAACAGTAACCTTCTAGAACATATTTGGAAAGATTTAGAATGCTCTAGGGTAGGCCATTGCAGCTCAGCTTACCAACCCTCCTACAACAGCCAAGGACCTGAATGCAGTCATATTGGAGAAGTAGCATAGACTTCCACAAAGACTCTTAAAATGTCTAGTTTCTTTTTTCAATGGCGCTGCGCATTGGTATTTTAAACCTTTGCAGACCTAGTGCATTCCCCAGGAGCTGGTACCACTTTTTAGCGCTGCACCATATAGGCGATACCAATTACAGCAAGAAATTTTGACTCCCAGTATCCTCCACAGAGGAAGGCACCTGAGCTCTTGACGCTGCGAACTTTGTACTAGGATTTTAATTTTGCCTAGAGCATCCAAGCCAAACAGGTACTCTAATGTCTAATTTCTGGCATGAAGTATATTTTGAAAGTTTTATAACTGTAAGAGAAGACTCTATTCTGTAAGCCATATTTTTATTTTACTTTGTAACATGTTTTAGAATTCCGTCTGGAAAGCCGCACTGTTAAGACATGCGTTTGTGTCGTAACCTGTTGTGTGATACGTTTCATTATGTGAATGCTATATTATCTACATGCCATTTTTATATTATATTATACCATATACATAAGAAATTTTAACGATATGTGTCAAGTACTTTTGGAGATACTCTTAATCTTGAGCATCAGAATACACAAAATAAGAGATATTCCAATAAACGTATAAGGAAATTCTAATTAGAGTTTCATTGACTTTTGAATATACAAATAATATAATATCCGCAAATAATTTTAATGGAGGGTATTTGATATTTATAAACATTAAAATTATAAAAAACAAATAAATCTCTCACTCTCTCTCAAAAAAAAAGGGAAAAAATATACTGTTTAATTATTATAAACAAAAAACTTGCGTAAATATCTAGCATACCCTTCTTCTATAAAATAAATTTTAATGCAAACAAACCAAATATAATTTTTAATACCTGAAATTATTCAAATAACAAAACTTGGGAACCAATCATAAGAAATACAATAAAAGTTAATTTATGTGTTATGATTTAATTAATGAGTAAAGGCTTTTGATAATTAATATTTTACATTTTATCTGGACTTTTATTAATCTAAGAGCATTCCCGAATCAACAAATAAAATAATAATGCAAAAATTTTAATACCGTTATCAAAAGAAAAAAGAATTGCTTATAAATTGAAATTTCAAAAAATACTCAAAAGCAATCAGTTTTAATATTTGACTTTATATTCCCTGTGGTAATAAATCTTAATATAGAGTTACTCATACCCAATAATATAAGAATTTCAATCACCTGCGAGACCACTTTGATAGCATTTGTTATACGAATCTTTAAATCAGTTGTTATATTCTGTGAACCCAATTACGACGAACAACTTAGCAGAATAAAGTCGTAAATTCTTTTCCCGTAACTCGTTTAAAACCATTCTTGCTGAGACTTCGCTTCCTTATTCCAGCTCTAGGGAATATTTATACGAATTTCTGTCCCCTGTATAAACTTTAAAGCATGAGTTGGTTCTTTTGGATAAATAAAAGGGAACTTTGCTTCTAAATGGGGAATAATAATACACGGGACCAAGCAAACGATAGAGATGTTTGCTTCTAGGTTGTGGGAGAATACATAAAACACAATTTTAAATAAAGCAGTTTTCACTGCTTTGTTAGTTTTATGTATAATCAAACTTTTGAGAGAAGCTTCATACATTACGTTGTTTTAAAAAGGGATTTAATAAATTCCTTTTTATATTTTGAAGTTCCCAATTCAATTTATATTAGTATAATAGGTTTTTGCAATTAAGTCTTTTAAAGTTAAGTTTCCATTCCCTTGACTATTTTTTGCTTGTATTTGTTTTATATTATGAAGTTCAATGGAATAGCGGGAAAATAAACATAATAATGGAAAAACATATAAATTTAAAGCTTTTTTAATTTTATTACATTAACAAAGAGATATTTAACAGTCTCTTTTTTAATTATTTATAAAATAAATTTAGTTAAGCATATTACAAAGTACTCATAGGCATTTGTTCAATTTTTACAAGTACTATTTTAAGATTTAAATTCAATTTAGAAGTTTTTGTTTTGTTTTATTTTTTGTGACATGACTATATTTTTCAGGCAAAAGAAATAGTTTTCATTCGTTAATTAAAAATAACGTTCTACAACATGATTGAAAAATATTTTATGGTATTAATTATTTATTTGAAAGACATAATATTCTTTTTTCTATTTCCATTAAGTTTTAGTAACCCACTACTATGATGAAAATAGCACATACTCTGAAAATGGAAAGGTAAAAAGAAATTATTTATTTTTGGAGTATAATTAAGTAAAATGACTGAATATTATAGCTATTAACTGTCACACGACATAAAACGTGCCATAAAGTAATTTACCAATTGCAATAAAAAAGTGTGTGTGTGTGTGTGTGTGTGTGTGTGTGTGGTGCGTGCGTGCGTGTGTGTGCGTGCGTGCGTGCGTGAAATCCACTCCTGCGCCCTTAACCCATATGCCTATTCACTAGCAAGTGGAATTATACAGTGGCTACATAGGGATCTTCCCTTTAATACCGAATACTGCACTATCTGGCCAAAAGTATCCGGACACCCCTTAAAAAAGTGGTTATGGCGAGTGACGCAATTTGATACTTAATTGAAAGCTATAAAAGTGTTGGTAGTGGTTTGTCAGATTGTATTGTGAGGCAATGAGTAAGTCAAAGGAGCTTAGTGAGTTTGATCGTAGCAGTATAGTGGGATGCCACCTTAGTGGGAAATCAGTTCGTGAGATTGCGGACATTCTACAGAAACCTAAATCCACTGTGAGTGATGTAATTGTGAAGTAGAAACGTCGAGGCAGTGAAACGGCAGAAAAACGAACCTGTAGGAAGAAAATACTTGTTCAACGCAGCCACAGAACTCTGAAAAGGGTAGTGAAACAAAATCGCAAGTCCTCGTTGGTGGAAATTTCTCAGGAGTTCCAAAGTTCATCAGGAATTAGTGTTAACAGCAGAACTGTCAGTCAAGAGTTAAAAAACTTGGGATTCCATGGTCGTGCAGGCGCTCACAAGCCAAACATCACTCTACAGAATGCGAAGCATCGATTGCAATGGTGTAGAGCTCACCGTCATTGGACTGTGGACATGTGTAAAACTGTTCTTTGGAGTTAGGAATCTCGCTTTACAGTCTGGCAGTCGGATGGACGCGTCTGGGTTTGGCGGATGCCCGGCGAATGTTTCTTTAGTGACTGCATTGTGCCGACTGTTAAGTTTGGTGGTGGAAGCATAATGGTGTGGGGGTGTTTCTCGTGGTTTGGCCTGGGTTCTTTAGTTCCTGTGATTGGAAACATGAAATCTGAGTTATATGTGGACATTCTGGACAATGCTGCACTCCCAACTCTATGGCAATATTTCGGGGAAGGCCCATTTCTCTTCCAGCAGGATAACTGCTCCATCGAGGCTTGCACAGACGTGGTTTGACGAAATGTGTGTCCAAAAACTGGACTGGCCTTCTCTGAGCTCCAATCTAAATCCCATAGAACACCTTTGGGACGAATTAGAGCGCAGATTACGTAGCCAGCCAAATCGACCATCATCACTACAAAAACTCACTTCAGCTGTGATGGACGCCTGGAAGACAATTCCTATGGTCATTGATCAAAAATTGGTGGAAATCTTCCCAAACGTGTGCAGGTTGTTATCCATGCAAAAGGGGAACCAATATCATATTAATATGTGCCTCAGGACGCTCTAAGTCCATACCACTGGGTGTCCGGATACTTTTGGCCAGATAGTGTATAAAGTCTATAATAAGATGTATATTATATGGATAGCATGTTCACACAGTTACTTTGCCGTTTCTTTTACGCCACCTCTCAATTTCTTTTAAACTAGACAATATCCATCAACACATCCCACATATATTCCTAAAATTTTATTTAATGTTTTATATAGACGTTTTTGGCCTGCTAGGTTAGTTGATCATTCCGCCGTAGAGTCTATTTAACACATGACATAAAGCTTCTACAACCATTCCAGAATTTCGCTATTAAATTTATCAGAAACAATTCGCAAAAAAATGTCACGAAATACCATAAGAGAACTTATAAATGTATACCGCTCCTGGTGACAGCTTGCTTTCAACTCAGATTTGGACCTACAACTTATTTTTATGTGTATTAAACATAATTAATTGTAACCACATGGTATGTAAATATTCCAATCTCGTTTGGAATTGCAAAGTTTTTTATTCTCATGAATGTTAATTTCACTTAACCATTCTTGTCAGTATTGAGCATCTCTGCTTGTTTAATAAGAAAGCAGATTTAACGTTTAATCAATTTTAACATTTATTTTTTTTATTCATTTTTAACAATATTTATGAAATTTATTAATTAGAGCAGTATTTACACGATTTCTTAATCAGAAACAATTTAGGATTAATGGGGTATAATTTAGAAAGATCCCCAGCACATTTTAACGCCACAATTTAATCATTCTTTGATGATTTTTAATGGATTTTACTTACATTCATATTTACTAATGTTACAAGATGATAAAATTTCTTCACATTTTACAAATGAAATAACCAATGCATTATTTTACTGTAAAAAATTGTCCTTTGTTTAAAACTATTTCAGTATCAGAATAAATCCACTTTCATTATTAAAGCTATTTAATTTAACTTTAAAAGTTATTAAATTTAAAAATTCCTGAATGTGCTTTTCACAAGTCACAGATGCACATATTATCTTAAGTCTTAAAAAATTCAAAATGAAAGTTCTAAACTGCAGACAAATGCGAAATTCTCCTTATACCAACACCACATAGCTACATTTTTCTTAAAGTCTTTTTGGAATTTCAGAGTTTCTCCTTTTTCTAAACTATGGAAAAAGCGATGATTCAGCAATGGTATGAGGCGTTGGTAAGAAAGGGAATAAAAGCCTAAAATTGCTCTTTTTTCTCCGAAATCCAAGCACATTTTTATCCTAAATGTTCCTTACCTGAAAGCCCAATAATTCTGGAAAAAGAAGATTCCTTCTAAACAAAACCAGCAAAAAAGACTTGGAAGCCTAATAGAAAACTATTAATATAAATATTTTCTATTTTTGCCATATAATTATTATTTGTTTCTATTTATAGCTTCAGAACTATTATTCCAAAAGTTTAAATTCATATTTAATTCTATTCCAAAGCATTGATTCATGTATATTTCTCCAAATTTACTTTCACACAGATTTTACTCGTTTACGTTTCTTAAAACAAGTTATATTCATCCTGATCTACTTGAAAGTTAGACACAAACAAGTAAGAATTTTTTTATCGTATGTATTACTCATAAAATATTCCATGCGTTATTTATATGTTGTGTGATTAATAGTGTAAAAAAATATTTGTTGTCATACATTCCTTCGAAACATTAAATATACCCAGCAAAAATATTCATAAAACAATTCTTTTAATATCAGTTTTTTTGCGTCTTTATTAAAGCAGTAACACTTTAAAGATTTTCTAATATATCAAATTCAAATTCACCCAAAATAATTCCTTAAATTAGTTCTAGATGTAAAAATTAGGTTTTTTTACATGATTTCTGAAAGTAATTTTACCCTAATTTTAATCTCAAGATATACTTTAACAGAACCAAGTTAACACTGAAATTAAACACTTTATAGAAAATGAAAACGTATATAATATTTTTTTTCAAAAATTTGAATCTATGTAACCTAAATGATTTTGTTATAATATCAATTATCTTGTTTACATTTTAAAGTACGAAGTTTTTACATTTTTGCCCATTATAAAGTATTTATTGACCAAAAAAGCATTGTTATAAAGAACATTATTATTATTTAGAATCTGCTATAAAATAAATATTATTTTTCTCCTTGAATATTTCTAGACTATAAAAATTCTTTATCAATATAAAATCCCTAATTTTTAGTTACAAAATTCATTTTTCAAATACAAATCTGTTAAAAAAAACTAGTTATTTATGAAAGATTAAAGTATAATGCGTTTTCATAATGAAAACACTCAAAATCTTTATTTAAATCATATAATTTTACTCGTTTCAGAAAATAAATGTCCATTTTTTGGAGTTCTTAGCAGACGTAATCAAAATTATTTTCAGTACTCTAAAAAAAGCCCATTATATATTTTTTCTACGCCTGCAAGCTTCAAATTAATTATTCTCAAAAGGTAATTTTTCTCAACAAAAAAATTTAATTTTTGCCATATTAATCACTGAAAATATTATTATTATTAAATAATAGTCAACTTTTATTTTAAAATAATATTGAAAAAAATATTACATAAAAATATAAAAACCAATTCCAATTTTTAGGGTAATTAATGATACAAAGAACTATCTTTTCAAAAATGTCATTTTCCAACGCAAAACATATACAGAAGTTCTGATTAAATGTATTATCATTTCATAATTAAAGTTAAATGTTTGAATATCAGCCTTAGTTATAATCATAAGTTTAAATAAAAGTAAACCTAAATGCTTCTTTCACAGTATTTTAAGTTTTACTCTGTATTTAGGTGCGGGGAGTGCTTCTCGAGTTGAGAGGCTTAACGTAAATAATAACTCTAACTTAATTTGGTTCATCTAATGAAAATCAATACGAAGTAAACAAAATGTTTCGATCCAATGCATACTGAATATATTAATATTGGTACGTTTTGTTTCAGTAAGCTGTAAATAAGACCACAATTTGAAAGATTTATGATTTTTGTGTCAAAAAATGCCTACACATGAAAAACTACAGTACCCGACAAATCCTAGAAGCAATGATGGTTGTTTATGTAAATGATAGCTTGTCAATTAACACTGTAGTGAGGAGAAAAATTCATTTTCCAATTATGTTCCACGCAAACAATCTAAGAAGTTATAAGCTATCATTAATGAAACGACGCTGCTAAAATGAAGAAAATAGAGGATTTTATCTTATTAGAATGGAGACAAAGCATCCAAATGACCATAAATGAGATATATTAGTTACTACAGTGAGTTATTCAGTTATAGTAAGTTATTCACGAAGGAAGCAACACGTCGAAGATTCCAACACTGGTTTTCCCGATTACTAACTTCATTTCAGAAGCACTGTGATGAATCATTTGGATCAAGACGGATTTTTTCTGTCTGGTAATTATGGAAGAAATGAATATATCAATATGATGTCAAGGTAAAAGTGATATGCAAACAATAAAAACACAGAAACTCATCTCTCTTCAAGAAGTCTAAGGATAAGAAGTCTTCCAAGGAAGGCCATGTACTCTGTTTTCGAAACTGTCGTGGATTCATCATAGCAGACTACTTGGTGAAGGATCAGACCATAACTGGTACCTATTACTGCAAACTAAATTGCATGATGTTTTGCTCAAGAAACGGGACGGTAGGATGACTAAAAGGTTCTATCTTCTTGCTGATAATGCACCAAATTATTCCTCTCAAGATATGATTAAAGAATTAAAGTTAAGAAAGCTTTGAGATTTTGTCACTTGCTTTCAATTCTTCCGATATCACACCACGAAACGCTTCTTATTTCTAGAACTCAAAACACTATTGCCGAGTAAGAGATTAACAACATAAAAGATATCAGCCAAGAGAAGTAACCATGCTTTTCGATGTAATTTACTGAGTTCTACAAGGATGGCCCTCGAAAAGTCAAGTAACATTAGAAGAAATGTATACATATACATTCTGATAGAGTGTATTAAGATTAACAAGTGAAAAATAAATTTCAATTCGATTATTTTATATAAGTTTGATTAAAACTTTTGCAACCCATGATGTAGATTGAAGTACTGGAAATAGCATTTTCCCTTAATGTTGTATTGACATATTTCGAGCACTCCGAATTGCCCAAACACAACGTGATATGAACAATGTTATTTAATTAAATAATACTATGAACAACTCACATCATTATTCTGATGAAACAGTTCCACAATAGAATGGAATGGAGATATACTTCATTTTGTGCTTAGCAAAGCGTTCCAGATGTCCCTAATAGTGTTTAAGGAATTAGGAAGCCAACGAAGGATACTGAAAGCAGAAGAATCTCCTAGGAGACGCTTGATAAATATTTTTGATGTGTGTGCAAGTAGTATTTCATTTTGATATTATATAAAAGCATCGCATGCATGCAAGCCATTAACAAGTGCAAGTGATCCAAAAGAGTATTTACATACCAATCACTTAACATAGTAGGCAACAGGTTTATAAGAGATCCTAAATAAGGTCATTTGCACATGCCTGATACCATGAAATGACCCCACTAGCTTAAGCAATTTTCTGTTGATTCGTGGGATAAATAACTTGTCTCATGAGGTTTTCTCCATACCTGTACATCTATAGACATTGGTCTGATACAACTTGAAAAGCATCTCATTACTAGTTATCAACAGTCACATTGCAATGCAGACAGTCTAAGTGGGGTATTTCCTTTGTACCTTGCATTCATCAAAAGCACATGAATGGCATTTGAGCTTCAAAAACCTAAATAAAGAATGAACATTTTGAACAGTTCATTCTATGCCAATTGTAAATACCTCAGCATTTAAGCATGAGGTAATTTTAAGGATTGTTGCTCATCTATCTCGAGGAACGATTCTAATCTTTCATCGATAGTTTTGTCCTCTTACAATCTTATCCCTTCCGAACCCCATTATCGCAGAGTTGATATTTTTCTACATTTCTAATATTCGTGATAATTGCGGCTGAACTCAAAAACCCAAGTTTCATCCTTACCTCGTCAAGAGACTATAAGCAGGCATGCGCTCAGACCTACTATTCATCTTTCAATTACTTAAATCACATAATTAAATGCCATTGTAAAAGGAAATCCGATCTAACCGCTATTTTAGCTGACCTAATATATTTGTAGGCCTACTAATAGCATCAAGTTGTGTTAATTGCATTTACTTACACACGGCTATACCAAATAATTGATATCTTCCAAACATTATCGAAACTTTTTATTTGAAGAATTTATCAAACTAGTTCGATTTGAAATAATTGTTTAAAAGCCATATTATCAGAAGGAAATGGACACAAATCAGATTAAAAAATCCGTATCTAAATTTCTGTTTATATATATATATATATATATTAAAATACAGTAACATAAGCTTTTCTCTTTATATAAAGATACTTTAAATGGGTGCTTCGTTTCCTTTTATTCAGGAGTTTTATTATTTTTCTTTTTCGATAATATATCACTAGCGTTAAGTAATTGATGATAAATTTCGACAAATATAATAAAATATTGCTTAAAGTTTTATAATATTACTGTATTATATAATCCTAATTATAACAATAGTTAAAATAAATTTGCCTTAAGTTAGTAGCTATCATTTAATCAATTCTCAGGAATGTGATTTTAAAATTCATGGCTTTAATACTGTTAGTTGGTATGACCAATGAAATGCTACTGAAAACACCAGTTCCTTCACTCTTTCAGTGTCCCAGTAAATAAAAGAATACCACGAATTATTCTTAACTCTATAACAAATAAACCACTTTTCCTGAAGTTAAAGTTTCTATTCTTAAACAAACATAGTTCTAAAATACAAGACTCCTCGTCATATAAACACATGTCACAATAGCCATGTATTATGGACACCAGTGTTTCCTCCCTTTTCCAATAAATAAGCAAGCTAAATCTTGCCTTGTTCCCAGACTTTACTATAGCAATTCTTCCCATGCCTTCCTACGTGTATACCACCACAAAGTCCTTTATTATTCGGAGTAAGGTGTAGTCGATCGAACCGTGTGAAGCTTTGGTAAATAATAAAACTCGAATTCTCGATGGGAGGGCTTCTTGCCCAGGAGCTATTTCCTCGTGCACTTGACAGCGGGCAAATGAGTGACCACCCTAGAGGCGAAGTGAAGTGAGTTGAGTTCCAACAACAGACTTAAAAATGAGCGAGCGCGTTTCGAATGTCGGAAAAACGACAGAGAAAAGCTTTTCTTGTCCAAAGGACCATAAGATGCTTGGAAGGAAACAGACAGAAAAGCGGTGAGTTCAACAATTCAAAAGGATATATCAAATAAAGGTAGATTTTCTTGTTAAAGTGGGCCTTTAAAATGTATCGCTGAGTTGTTTGTGTTTTTTTAAAGGTGAAAATAAAAGAAAAAGTCTCTTTAGAATATACCAGTTGTTAAATTTAGATTTTTTTTTTTTTTTTTGCCAATACTCATTTATCACTTTCTCTACTTAAAATAACTCAAAATAAAATTTGTAAAAAATGTTTTAGTCAAAATACAAACTGTATTATTGCTCTTATTACTTGTTCTTGTCTTCCAAGAATCCTATTAATTTAAAGTGAATTTTAGATGCCCCTTTTTAAAATTGATTTTTCTAAGTATTAAAATAAGTGGTTTAATTGTGATACGCACAAATACTTATTTTACATAGCTTTATTAATTCAGGAGAAGTACATTTTATATTAATAATATTAAAATGCATGTGAATTTCATTGTGCAATTTCTCAATATCAATCTTATATAAAAAGATTAAACACTATCATTTAATAAATTAAAATTTTTATATGTTTTCGTAGAATTTTGGGGCAATATATATCTAACTATATATGTTTTATAATATATTACTATAAAATAAAATTCATGTCCACTAAATTATACCCAAAGAAAAATATTTAAAATATCATCATTTGTAATAATCAAAATTTATTTTATAGTATTTGATTGCACATGCTTTAATATCAACTATTAATCACGCATATGTTTTAGGAGTTATTGCATTATATCATATTTTTTAATTTATACTAATAAATAAATTAAATTCATATTTATATTGTTTAAATAAAAAAGAGCAAATTTTTTCTGCATTTATTTTTGTAAGCTACTAAAAGTACGAATGGCTAAGCAATATGCATTAAATTAAAAAATTAAAAAATCCGGAACACCAAAAAATAATTTAAAATGATTTTCGAAGCAAATTATAGTAAGTTAAAAAATTGCTCTTTAATCATTATTCTTGAAAGAATATCGCAAAAAATATTTTTTTCAAAATTAAATGCAGTTACTTTTTTTTACTGTTTATTTATCCCTAAATAATCATTTAATCATAGAAAAATAATCTCTTTGGAACGTAATAAGTAATTTTAAAAGGTATAAAAAATGTTTCCAAAAGTGGTCATGAATATTTACAGGATATTAGGAGGCATAATTTTTCAATTATTATGAATGTGTATAAAATTCTTGAGTTTCAATTAAAACTAATTCATTTTTCTGTAAAGAAATTTATGTTCTTCATTAATTTAAATAGCTTTAAATATTTTAATAAAAGGAAGAAAATAAATAACTCTAGCCAACATGAGCCTCTCGAATTATTCTAAATAATCTTGTAAAGAAACACTAAATTATGTTTATAAATCTACTCATTTTAATTAATCTAAGCAAATGTTTTGCCTGATTTTCATGTATTAACTTCGGCGAATTATAGAACAACATTTAAAAATAAATGCAAAGTATTTTAATTAGTGAAAAGCAAATTATAACAGATACCACGATATTATCCTTACAAATAAATTTTAGGAATGTTATGAACCTCTTATTTTTCGTCCTTAGTTAAAGCAATCTCTAACTTAAATAGAAACTTAGAACATTCATTTTTAATCAGGGAACTCTCAAGATTGAACCGGGTTGTATCAACACAGAAGAATTGGATTACTTGTATGTAGATTCCAACTAAGTTTTAAATTTTATTAATAATTAAAATATTTCTCTAGAAAGCAATTTAATTTGAGAAGTATTACTACAAGAATGTATTGCAATAGGAAGTAATGATAATAAATTAATGAAATTGCATATTATGTATCAAAAAAGGATTTAAATTTTATATATGTATTTGTGTTAAGAGGTATCTGAAGCAATTATATAAAGCAACCTACATCAAAATAAATTATGTGAAATAAACCTTTAGAATAAATAGTCATTAATCTTCTAAAACTTTAAAATAACAGTATTTAAAATATCTCTGATAGGTAATATCAATATATAATTAATTTATAAACGATTTCAAAAGTTTCATCCACTCGTTTTCCGCATAATTACTTTTTACGACGTACATGCATTACCACTCAGATATTTTATCATATAACGTTAATGATATAATTGAGTATGTGAATAATTATGGGATGTTATTATATTTAAGATCTTAACTCATTTATAGAACCCAAAACATACACAATGTTCAATATTTAGAAGTTAGTGTATTCTGATATTTTAACACATAAATAACGTGTCATTTTTAACTCAGTATAAAAAAATTACTACTCTTCCTGCATATTTATCAATGCATGCAAATTACTTAGTTAATCATTTTGAAAAAAAATATTTACGTATACAAAACACTTTCTGTTAACTTATTTTTTGATCAATATCATTTTCAAAAGCTTTGTTTGCAATAAAGATTTTTCAATAACTGAAGAAAAATAAATGTTAGCAAGGTAAAAATATTTTGAAAACCACGACACCTAATTTTCACAACAAACATTCTATTAACTATGATTTTTTATATAGTAGTAGTTTCATCAAAACTGGGAGGGAGGAGAATAATTAAGGATACTATATATTTAGGTCAATTTGTCCTTTAGTCAATCCATGGTATGGTATAAAGTTAGGAATCAGAAGTATAAGCTCATTTGTTAACTTTATCACAAGAAGGTTATGATTCAAAACAATGAAATCTATCACCAATAGGCTATTTCATGAAAAAGTATAAAAAAGAATCAAAAGAGAATATGTTTTTTTTAAATCTATAAAAGCTTTTCACATGCGCTGGTTTAGACTAAATCAAGTTTATTTTAATGTCAAACTTAGTATATACGTTCCACCTAATGCCTGTCAAACTTATACATAAATATTACTTAAAAGTTACCATTTCATTATCATACTTATGATCTATCGATCAATTCTTTGAAAACTAGAATATATTTTTTTATAAATTCAGAATACGGAAGATTATATTATTGATAAAATAAAATGCTAGAATTATAATTAATGTTATCAAATTGTATTTTTATTATTTTTCTTAGTAGTTTATTCATAAGAATTTCATAAAAGTATTTATAAATGTCTTAAAATATGTACTAATATTGATAACTGCTATTAGATATTCAAATTAGAAGAAAATAAATAAAGATTAAATAAGTCGTTAAATAATTAAGAGCATTGCACAACAGACTTATTTTAATCTTTACATATAAAGGATATATACTTTTACATTAAGTTTGACGAAAATAAAATTATCTATGAAATTTATATTCGAAATTTTAAATTTCATTACATTTTTATAATATTTAAAATAATTATTTTACTTTTACATCTTATGTAAATTGTACACATATGAGGTCACAATTTTTAATCTTATTTCATACGAGTAATATGATCCCAAACAAACTCATTAATGTATTCCTTACGATGTTCTCCTTAATTTTCTTAAAATTCTTAGAATTAAATACCTGGTAAATATTTCATTATACTCACAATGCTAGAACAAACACTATTAGTATTGAGGTAAGGAATGCAACGAACTTCTTAGTTAAAATTTAGCTAGAATAGAATTCAAAACTTAAGTTTAATTGCAGCTGTTATTATTACGATTATAAATGTTTGGAATTATAAACGTACCTTATTTTCAAACATCAACAATTTTCTATACCTTTAGACTTCCTCCATAATATATAATGCATACTAAAAACTAGAAATTTCATTATTCAAAGGAATATTATATCCTCCTTTCTATTCATTAGTGCAGTAGCGCAGTACAGGAGGTAAAATTTAGTACAAAGACTGTATGGATAATTTGATATTTCTACCTTACATCGAAATTCTCAATTCTAGAAGTAAATTTAAAAATGTTATTGTCATAAAATTGGTGTGGCTTATACATATGATTTGCAAATTAAAACATGGATTTTTTTTATTTAAACTTAACGCGTACATGGGAAGCAACAAATAGCTATTTTCTAAAATTCTTGTCTTATCTCATTAGCATAAAATCATCTAAAACGCAAATAAAACAAAGCATCAAACAAACAAAATTCCTCAAAATGATTGTTTTTACATAATTGAGTAAAACTTTTTTAATTAAAATAAATAAATTTATTCATTTATGTACATATTGTGTTCCACAAATTATTGAAACTATACGTAACGTTCAACACGAAATAAAATTCACGCTTTCGAGGAATTTTACGCTTAAACTCGAAATCCAATTTCACGAATCATAAATCTTTATTAAATCGAGTTAATAAGTATTTTTAATTAACTCATCCTATTCTAAAGTCAAACAAATGATTTGATATTTATTTGGAAAAAAAAACAAATTGTTTGGTTAGTTTATACATAAAATTCAGTGAAATAACTAAAAAATTGCACAAAAGTCCATCATAATCTATCATTGATTTATAAAACCTAAATTAATGTCAATAATAATACTCTATATACTATATATATTGAAAATATATATTATTTTATTTAAAGGTCAAAATAGTATATTCTATAGGGAAATTCACTTTTAAATGCTGATTATTCCTGTACACATTCATACAACTTTAAATTGCTGATTTTCTTTTTCAGAACTACTATCCCAATTTAATCTACAAATCAATGCTAAGCATGTCTCATTTTATACCTCACCATCGATAAACTTGATATCAATCATCTTTGTTTTAAGAGAGTGCACACACCGATATTGCAAATATATTTCGTGAAACAGTGGCATATGCACATATCAGCTTGTAATTTCTTAGAAAATACGTATTAAAATATGATTCTCAGTTCATTTTATATTTAAAGCATTTTTATTGCTAGCAATAAAAATATTACAATAATGTTGTTCATTGCTTTTAATAAAAACTTAAAATGTATTTGCTATTGAAAGTTCAATCAGCAGAAACAAAATAAAAAATCGGAAATTTTATTTATTTATAATTTTTTTATAAACTCCTTTCCTGGAATTAAGGAGAAAAACTAAAATAAATTAGAAAAATCTTTGAATTTATTTTGTAAGATAAGATTAAAAATCAGAACTTTATTGTATCATAGATATCATACGTCGAATAAATAATAGAACACACCTACTCACAAGACGAAATTTGATTTTGCAATCAATTTACAAATGTAACTCTCAAGTGATGTTTTCCTCATGTTAGTAGTATGCCTTTAATCTCATTATTTAATATCTGTGGTATACTAAACACAGGAAGAGAGAATTCCTTTCTCTTCTTCAGCTGTATGTCATATGGCTTATCACCAGCCTAAATGAGATTTACAAGAGGCAGCCCAGACATTCCAAATTAGATTGGAAATGTCTGAGCTCTCAGCAGGTCAGACCAAAACGGCTGTTATTAACATCTGGAGCAAAGCATTTAAAGACTTCAAAGCATAAGTTAACGTGCTGACTTGAAGCGAAATTGTCAAGATCTGAATTTTAAATGAGATTTTAAAGAAAAAATTAAACAACTTTGAAACTTGAAACTCCAGTCGATTGAAGTAAGTACCATAGTAGGAGTTTCAGTTGAAATATGTTATAAATGGCTTAATTTTATATGATATTCTTTTAAAATATTAAAGAATTATTAAATATATTTGTACGATTTTAGTTTACTAAATTGGAATAAAATCTAATATTTATTGTATAATTCTTTATTTGAAATATTATATCAATCAAAATTGAGCTACAAAGCCGTAAAAATAAATGCAGAAAATGATTGATTCTTTTAAGAAAATATATATATTTAAAAGACTTTAACAGCTTGGCTGTAGAATTTCTTTTTTTGCATATCTAAAGTATTGCCAATCCTCATGTTATTCTTATTGTTCATTTGCATCATAATACTTAAATGTTATTACTTCAATTAGTTTTAATTGTTCTTATTGATATCTGTAAATTACGTGATCTTAATTCTCAGCAAAATAATGACAACACTTAAGGTAATAAATATGTATGAAATTCCAGTAATTTGGAACTATTTATGAAAAAGAGGTCAAGTATTTTTATTAAATAAAATCAAAATATTTCAAAACATTTTAGTATTTTTACATGTGATATATTTGAGTGGTAAAAATAAATAAGAAAAATTATTTATTCATTTTGCTGTTTTCAGGAGAAAATATTAATTACAAAACTTGTAACACTTTTTTCTATGACTATAGTTTATAATTCATAAGCATCATGAAATCCTGCTGGTGGCTCTATATACTAATACTCCACGAAAATACTAAATACAGTACTTTAATTTTCCTGCAGCTTGAAATTTGTGATTATTTTCAAAATTAAACATATAAAACTTATTTTACATATGGATGTAAAATTGTGGGAATAGAAAAATGGGTAAGATGATTATTTTGGGAAGAGCCGCATATTCTAAACTAGCATGAACCACATATCCTAAAATAAATAACATTATTCGTCTCTTAGCTCTGAATGTATTTTTCGTAATAACAGTTTATAAGATGTATAGTATAAAAAACTTAAGGAGGCACAGTGCAATTTTTGAAAAAAATCGTTGATTTAACGGATTTTTTTTTTTTGTAATTTATGCATACGTAATATGTAAAACAGAATCTGCAGAAAAACAAATCATTCAGTTTTCAAAGTAGTTAAAGTTTTTTTCAGGAAAACATCCATTAAATAAGCTACTCTACCTACATGAAATTTGATTTATACATATTTCAAACCATATGTAACAAAAATATTACGGGATTTGGAAGAAAAAGATTGCAAATTTGATGAAATGAGTTGATTTACGAATGATTATTAAAAATGTCTTTAAAAATTTCTAAATATTAAATTCAATTGTATTCTTAGAAATTAAGTATTTTTTTTTTTTTGGTTCAGGTATCTATGCCAATTTTTGTTCTTCATATTAAGAGGAAAGTTAGGGAAAATATAACAATAAAAGTCTTACCATTTTAAGCAAAACAAAAAAAAACCCTTTTTTTTTTTAGAAAAAAATCAAATTTATAGCTTTTATTTATTTTTATAATATGAATAAATCCAAATTATAAAAAGTTATCATGACTCTGGAGTTTTTTTTAAACTTAAAACTGTGAAATTTTGTGAAATAATATGTAAAGAACAATTTAAGCTGTAAAATCTTATTTGGTGTTTGACCAATTTTGGTCTGTTTAATTGCACATAATATACTCTTAAATTTATTTTACCTTGAAATTTTTATCTTACATTGAAAATGGTCTATAACATTTTATTAATGATATTTTTCATAAAGCAAATTATTTTACTATGTACCTTTATAAAACATAATTTATGCATTTCTAGTGGAAATGTTCTCCAATTTGAAAAGTATAAGAATTTATAAAACTACACTAAGTTTCCGTATATATGTTTAAATAAAATTATAGAACTGATTTTCATAATTCAGTACAAATATCTATTCAGTCCATAATTTTTACTTTAAAATGCTAATTTCTAATTTTGTAATGATCCTTTTAATATCTGGAATCATTAGTTTAAAAATTTGAATATTCCGTAGCGCAGTTTACATTATACATAAATAGAAAATTAATTTAAGCTTATATATCATTGATATAATTAGCACATACACATGAAATTTAATATATAAAATGTCTATCTTCTCAATATTTTACACCTTTTACAAGCACACTAACCCTATATTTCCAAACAATATAAAAACTTGAACGAAAAAAACTAAAATTTTAGGAAACTAACTCAAGATATATTACTTACTTCCAGCTGGAGTGTAAATGTTCAGGTAAAGGCAATCTTCACTCTGATTTACTAGGAAAGGCAGAAGTCTCTTTAAGTACTCATATCTTCCAGCAGGCATTCTTTTTAACGCTTCCGTCTCATTGCTAATGTCCGGCACTCTCTGCGGGCATACAGGTCCCAGGTGGTCAGCGGTTCGAATTCCTTTCCACTGAGGTGGTGTTCCGGGTGGAAGAAATCTCAAGGATCCCAGAGGAACGCCAGCGTAAGGAACCCCCAAGAACATCTCAACCGGCTGTAAATGTTTGTTACTCAAGACTTCTATAACTCCACGTAGAGAGCCGTATTTAGTGGTCACAACGCTAGATTTGGGCTGGTACTTTCCAGAATCAGACTGTTCATTTAAGTCTGTGCATTCAACTTTCAAAACGGTTAAAATTAAAAGAAAAAGTAAGATGTACATGGTTGTTATTAGCAACGATATACGCGTAAATGGCATAGTTGTATATTATATGTAACTTTTTAAATAGTTTAAGAAATGTTCTCCTCCTCAATGAAGTTCTGCTTGTTAATTTAAAGTTATTTAATCTGATGTGAAAACGTCACAATAAAATTTTATAAACTTTCACACACATGTCGAAAACAGCTGTATTTCATATTATTTCCCCACGAATGTTAACAGAAGATATATCTCATCATAAATAGAAACTGGAAAGAAACTATGTGCTTTTAACTTTTTTAAAAATTAAATTACAAAGTTTTTAAAATTCAAATTGTTAGATAAAGTCCATGTGATGAATCGAGGTAACTTTTTAATGCATGTTTTAAAATTATATTGTTTTTTTTATTTCATTTGCTTCTGAATTAAAACTCAAATCTTTCCATTTTTACAACTACTTTTAAAAGTAAGTTTTTTTTTTATAAATCTACGCTTTTTTTACAGCAGAACTTGGGTTGAGTCCTTTAAATTTATAAGTAATATATTTTAATTTCATTAGCAATCAAAAGCAAATTGGTTGATTAATTCCAAAATGGTGTCCTCCTCACTGGGAGAAAATTATTTTTTTTCAGCCACAACAAACAAACAAAATGAATCTTTACTTACTTTGTAAGTAGAAATTTACATCTAAATTCTCATATTCTTACTTGCGGAAAAATGCGCTTAAAAAGTATTTTACTCCCCAGATGAAAGTTTTGAACAAGATTTGCACGACTACCAAGTTATTTGTCGCAAAAAATTATCAATCAAATTCAGACTTTTGTAAATATAGTATGAGCCCATACTGAAGTTTTAACGCTCACATCGTAAAAACTAATAGAAAGAAGAGCCAATCCCATACAAAATCACTTGAGAACAACAATGAATCACGGAACATCACTCTTCATAGAAAACCACTTGTAAACTTGAAACAAATGTGAGTTGAATCTATATTAGAAGTTATTTTCGGTATTAACTCACAACTGACTTGAGTCGTTAGGCTCTTTCGCCCACATTGATTTTATCAGTTCGTATAAATTTTTAAAGAACCCGAAATCGAGGAGCGAAAAAACTTTCCATTAAACGGAGCACTGGCCTCCCGCTTGCAGCCTAGCACAGGTTCCGATCTTAATGGAAGTATTATTTCAAACTGGAAGTAGAGAAAGCCGGAGTAGAGTAGGATTGCTCGTAATAATACAGCGCCATCTTTCGGAAAGTGGCCGATTTATAAATTTCATTCAGTAATTTGCCATCGAAAAATTATTACAGATGCGGTAAACTAAAAATAACAACATGTTCTAAACAGTCAAAATAAAATGAAATGAAGGATAAGATAAATGTAATTTATTTTTAAGTCAATTTTATTAATAAATATTTTAATTTTATAATTTATAGTACAATATCTTTTTTTTTGTTGTTGAAATGTATTTATTAAAAAAATATGTATCAATTCTAAATAGTCTTGATTAGAAAAGGATTAAACGTCAATTGTCAAATTCAATCCGAGAAAATTGCAAGTTCCAAAATAAAAACTAAAATGATTAACAATATACCTAATTAGATATTAAGAAATATTTTACAGAAAGAATCTCTATAGCATTTGTATAAAGGAACAATTTATATTATTAGTTTTTTTTAGGAATCTAGTCTTAATTTGTTCAATAATCAGTCTGAAAAAAAAGTTTAAAAGATGAATATACATATTCTTTTAAATAAAATCGTTAGAAATAAAAGGTTATTTTTTAGGCCTGCTATAATACTGATTAAAATAAAAAATGTAGCAAATGAGAATGATACAAAAGTGCAATTAAATATGTTACATTTTCTTTGGCTTGAAAGAAAAGAGTAAATTAACAATAGATAATTTTATTTTTTATGTAACTATTAATTTTTGAAATCGTGCACGCATGTATTGACTTAAATTTTAACTTGAAAAAAAATTGTATTTTTTATATTATCTAGTGATGTAGGATTAAAAAATGTTTTTATAACATAAATACATAGTTTAAAGTCAAATTAATTATAGATTAGTATCTAAGTCCCATAACTCTCTTTTCTTTATTGTCCATTTCAACACTAGTAAAAACTTTAATCAATGTTAATTTCTTTCGCATTATCTCGAAGTGATGAATCTCATGCATCTCATCGCTGTCCGTATAAAAAGAAACATAAAAGAGAAGCAAAAACATTTTTGCCCGTGTTTCCTTATCTGAGTGGTTCATGGATGACATTATCAGAAGACAGATGCGTGAAAGCTGGAAATTACGCGATAATACTAGATTTCACTGTTGGTATGTCAGTGATTTTGGTCTTGCATGTCAGCGAAATTGCATCAAAGTATCTAAATGTTGAAACATTGAATGAGTGATGAAAATGATAAATATAAAAGTACAGAGAAAATAACGGAGGAAACGTCGGTGCCAATTATTTATTTTAATGAGATGTTTCGTACCATACAAAGACTATTATTTGTATGGAGAAAGCTGTAAATGTACTTAAACGAGTACATTACTGTTGGGAAAAAAATGTCGAAAGCTCTGTGAATATTAAAGTAAAAATAATAAATATTAATTTTTTGTGAATGTTTCAGGAAAAAATTCATATAAATTAAGTGATGGCACTTTTACAGTTAATATACAACCTCTGCTTTTAATTTTACTTATAACTAAAATTTCTGTTATATTAAACAAAATCCAAACAACATATATAAAGTATCGAATTAGAAATGAGTGCTTGATTATCTGTAAGTACATATTACAAATCGAAATATATTTTTATATCCATTTAATTTTAAAAAATTAAATTGTGCGATTGATTCTAACGTATTAAAATAATTTCATATTAAATAAAATTCATAAAATTATTCATTATATATATATATATATATATATATATAAAATAACTAATAATACTATTTGAAAGTAAATGTTACATCTATGTAATGATATCGATAAAAAGGTATTCATTTTCTGAGGTGTAGTCATGACTGTAAAAAAACTTTATATTGATTACATAATCGTTTATGTAACTTTAACATTAGGAGATTTATATTAAGCATGTTATTCTCTCAAGTAAAAAATCACAAGAGACGGAATTACTCATTTTCTGATTCAAATATACAAGGAAAAGGAGGGGAAAACGTAATACAAAAAGTTATAACCATGTGTTCAAGAAAAGAATCATCAGAAATTACATCATTGTTTAAGGGGAAAGTCTTAAACGCCTAGTGAGGCCCGTGTAAAATACAATGGTATTCTTTTACGAGGAATTTCCAATAAATCTATCCAAGATTCGAGGTCTAATCCATTTAGTGAAGAATTGGTAATGAATTTGTCAGAATACGTTTTAACCCTTTTGTACGAGAAAAAATTAGAAGAATTTCAAAATACGGTATTCATAATTATTATTTAGAAAAATATATAAAATTCTCACACACATTTTATGTAAATATTAATTTTAACTATACATGTGTTATCGTTGAAGTGTTAAATCCGTTGTTGCATAGAATAACTAGATATTTCATGAAATAACTATACAAGCAGTTAAAGTATACAAATATATTGAATTCTGTGATTTAACTAGGTATTCATTAGAATAACGATCATTTGACCTTTAAAGTATGAAAAATGGCACTCTAAAGTTCTTTCAACCGATTCTTGCTGTTTTTATTCAGTTTTAAGCCATTTATGCTGTTTTGCAATGGCATGTGTTTGCGAACCCTTCATTCAACTTTGTAATTTAGACGGTGTATATATGTTAACGTTTTACATTTTGGATTGTTAGCAAATATTTGGGAAATCTGGTTACCAGCCATGACTTTTGCAAGAATGGAAGACTAACCTGTAAATAAGAGAGATTAAATGCGAAGGGTTTGAATCTTTATTAAATTAGAGGGACAAAGGAAAATAGTGATGTACTTACTCGTGAAAAATAATGAACTTTGATTTTCAGAAGTAAAAAGTGCTAAAATCGCACAAAAAAAGTACTGTGTGAGACTATTGTTACTGCAAATTTACGATATTCTTGAAGTACAAGGAGTAGAGAGAAGTTAATTTTACCAATAGCGGATACAAAACATTTTCTTCCCCCCCCCCCATCTGTATTACTAATGTTAGCAATATGAGAAATAATAAATTATATTATTTGTTTTTCCTTATTGTTTATCAATTAACCATTTGCAATAAAGATAAAAAATAACTTTTCGACAGGTTACGCCTATTAGGATCAATAATTTTATAAAATAACTTTGAAACTGCTTATTTTTCAATTTAACGTTCTATCATTAGTTATTTCATAGAAAAACTTTTTGTTTTAGAGATTAACTAGGTAAATTATAAAATTTTTCACCTATTATGTACTTTAACTGACCTGTCTAGTTATTTCATAAAATATCTACTTATTCTATGAAATAACTGTGAATTATACATACATATATATATATATATAGCGCGCGCGCGCGCGTGCGCGCGCGTGTGTGTGTGTGTGTACAATTAAAGTTTAGATTTACGAGAGCAATACAAAAGCGTACTTTTTTATATATTAGATGTTTTATTAACGCATTAAAATATTATTATTTTTGACGTTTTGTATTAAATTGATTACTGTACCCCTATATTTATTTTGTATAAATACAATAGCCTTCATATGAAGCACGTCACCTTTATCAGAGCATTAATGTTGAATTAATTTTAATTACGATTCCATAAATTAATCAAAATCTAATTTATGTTAGTATACAGCCAAGATCACTAACAAAATTTAATACTATCATATTAAATCGAGTTATTATAATCTCGATCTTATTGTGTAATAAAAATAATTTCTTTTATTAGACACCATCAGTTTAAAACATATGCTTTGGAACATAAGAAATACCGAAAAAAAATATTTATTGAAAGATTTAAATTTTTTTTAAAAAATTGGATAAATTTTTAAGTTTAAAAAATAATTGTAATGAAACAAAATTATGAGTAATCAAGTTATTCCATTAAAATTAATTCAAGCTTTATTAAAGATATTTCATGTAATTCTCAGCAACCAACGTAATATTCAATGCATAATATATTAAAATAGTCTTAAAATTTTTTGTTATAAATGTAAAATTCCAGTTTTCTGTACATAAAATGATTTTCTGAATGTCTCAAAAATGCTTCTTGATGAAATAGATAAAGAATCACATTTATATGAATCAATTCAAAAATCAATTTTTAGCAATGCATTCAAAATTCTTTTCACTGAAATTTAAAGACAAATCTATTTTACAAAAAGAAAAGTTCGAAATTCGTCTATCTTCTTCAAACTGTCATTTTCCCCAAATTTCAGCCTAGTTTCTTGAAGATATTTTTTTTAACTAAATAAAAGAAATTTAAGTTGAAAAAATGTTTTTTTTTTCGAAAAACGATATAATTCTCATAGCAACAATGTAAATTTTTGTATACACCATCTAGCCTTTCCAGGACTTTTGTATTGCTCAAGATATTTCATTAGATTTCTGATTGTTTATGTGGTAAATTAAAAAACAATCAGGTGCTTCACTGCAGAATTTTGAATTTTTAGCTTAGATTTTTAAATCATAGAATATATTTTAAAATCCACAAGTGAATTATTTTTAACTTACACCGTTATCTAATAATATTATTTCACAGAACACAAAATATTTTAATAGTTACTTGTATACTTTTTTTACAATTAAACTATGAACTCAGGTGTTTTGTATTTATATTTGCATTTGCTTTAACAGCAAAATTAATTGTCGTGTTTCTGGATTCAAGTATATTCATTGCCTTTACCGAGGAGACACTTATTAAATTATTAACATAAGAATTTCAAACTCTGTAATAAGTCGAAAATTTTACTATATGCATTGTGAAAAAAAATTTTATTTCTCTCTCTCTCTCTCTCTCTATATATATATATATATATATATTTCTCACTCATTCTTATTAATTGTCCTTCTTATTACTCTACTGATTATTCGTTGTCAATTTTTTTTATCTCTAACTTTAAAGCAAAATTTGAAATTAGAATTTATAGAAAGCATTGCTTCCTTCAAATATCTTTTATTATATTTGTTTAATTTCCATAAGACAATGGAAAATATTCTTACACTTTACTTGTAAATAGCAAATAATAGCAACAAAGCACTGGCAATCTCGCAACTGACCACTTGACCGGAACATCTGAACATGCACCCTAGCGCCTAAATTCAAGTAAACACCGAGATAGGCACAGAAGGCATTAGGTCTCATGGGCTGTTTGTGCCACTGAGTTCAGTTCGGTATATATATATATATATATTCATTTAATTTTTCTAAAATGAACATAAATCTCCTCTACTTCTACATAAAACCTCCAAATGAAATTGGCCACATTTATTCAGTTAGATTAGATTTAATTGCAGGTTACTTGGTAACATAAGGATTAAATTAATTTAAATTGCCTTTAAAAACGCTATGAGTTATAAATTTTACAATTCAAATCTAAAATAAAAATTATTTTAAAATTTTCCTTAAATTAAAAATAATATTTCATTCATGCACAATCCTTGCAATTCATTCATTAATTCATATTTACTTTTTCCACCCTAAATTGCTTTCATAAATTAAGACATTATATGTTTTTCCCTACTTTAATTCTTAAGATAAAAAGAATAATATAAATTTATGAAAGACATTAAAGAAAGAGGAATAAAGTTGTCAATAGATTTATCTGCTACCCAGTTCCTTTCTAACAATTATCTCCGAAAAATCTCCAGCTATCAATTTGGGAAAAGTAAAAAAAAACGGACTATAAATAGATAGAAAAATATAAAAGTCTGGAAGAAGCTTGAATGCTTTTCCAATTTATTTCAGCAAACCTCTCAAAACGAATTAAATAGACGTTTCGGCAATCGAGTAAATCATCTTAATGTTCTGTAATTTTTCAAGTTTATATGATATTCCAAACCTTTTAGACGACATAAGATATATTTCTAATCAGAATGTTTCTTTAAAAATTCCTTTAACAAAAACTAATGTCCACGTTTCTCAGAAAATGAAATATTTTAAATTATTTCCTTTAATAGCAAGGAATAAAAAAAGGACCAATTAATTTTTAAAAAAATAAAATACGAGCTCGTTTTAACGTTTTGTTCGCAAAATATTTTTCTTATGTTACAAATATAGAGGAAAATAGAAAGTACGTTAAGTAGTATTTTTCTTCTATTAAAAATGTTTTAGGTTTTAATTTCTAGAGATAATTATTTCGCGGTTTTAATGCCATGTTTTAGAGTGCATATTTTGTCACGGCTTCTAATTTATGTAATCTACAGTAAACTCTGTTAAAATGTTTTATACTATTTTACAATCTACAAGTAATTTTTATAGATCTTGATTTAAAAATTTTCAAAAACTTTCTTGTTCTAATTTAAACTGTTATTAATACTTCATACAAATCAAAAACAGAATGACATATAAAACTACTATTATAATTTGGGCACTTTAGAAACCGTAATTTCATTTACATAATTTTGTTCAGTAATTTCCTACTTAAAAGGGAGCATATCTCATTTATATTTGATAAATATTATACGGTTTAAATTATATTTTTATCCTTTTTCTCATTTATAAACACATATATATTTTTCCTTTTCTATAATCTTTGAATTTATGGAATGGATCTTCGTTATACAAATAATGATATAGTTAGAAATTTACCAAAAATCATAAATAAAACTTGTAGAATAAAATCTAAGTAAATAAAATTATTGCTTTTATTTTCGTAGCAGCATTCAAACAAATTGTCTTATTATAATTAAAATTAACGTTGTTTTTTTAACACTAGGAATAAAACTTATTAATGTATAACATTAGTTCCCATTATCACAATGGAATGTGATACTAAATATTTCCTTAAATGATTCAGAAATTATTGTGTAAAGGAATTATTAGCATGATTCTCCTATATAAATGTATAAGTAATTTAATCAGAATCAATATTTAAAACAATTATTTCCGAATCATCAAATAAAATTAATATCAACTTATTTTTCTACTTACGATAAAGTAAGTTTTCAAATTAGATTTATAAAATCATTTGTAATAATTTAGTTAGAATTAGTATTAAAAACAATTATTTGCAAACTATCAAATAAAATGTAAATAAATTTATTTTTTACTTATTAAAATGCTGTAAATTTTCAAAATAAATAAATGAAATGTTCTATTGAATTGCAATTTTCAGTAAATGAGTAAATGACATTTTTTTATATATTTCGTTATTTGCTTTTATGAAAAATACTTAAAATTATAATCAAGACTACTGAGACTATTACTTGAAATTTTGAACACAATATTTAAAAATTTAATAGTAAAACTAGACTTTTAAAAATGCTATTGGATTTATTTATTTTTTGCTTGATCTTTTATTGTGTTCTTAAAATTATCTTTCTCTTGAGAATTTTTATTTTCTTACTATCCTGGTTATATTTTTTTCCTGAATGAGAAAATTCTGGTGATGCGTCTCATGCAATTAAATTCATGATTTTAACAAAACTTTTTGTTGGAGAAAACTATATAGTTCTTAAATTTTAAAAGTAAATATCACATGTAGTTGATTTTTGCATCTTCGTATTTGCATTAGAAACATTCTGAAAATTTCATTTAATGTCTTCATAAAAGTAATAAATCTTTATACAGAAGTTTTCAGAGTTGTCTAAATAAAATTCTTATACATTTTTAATGGAATGTACGAATTTCAAAACTAAGTGACTTTTCTTGGATGGTATATATGTATGAAATCTGATTTCCTTTTATTAAGTTTCAGAGAACTGATTTGAGAAAACGAATAAAAATTGTCACCCTTATTAAACTGCATTTGATAAACTAAATACGAAATTGATTCTTTTAGAAAAGGCAGATTTAAATATTGTGCGAAGTTCGCAGTTTTCACTTATAAAACGGTATTATCTCAATAGATAGTAAGAATGAGCTTTCATTGTAAATCAGGAAAGAGACTAATGAGAAGGTACTTATGTTTCTCATTATTATACATTCATTCATAAATTGCTTGGTAACTCATCAAACATTCAACATTTTAATATGAACATAAATAATAATAATAATAATAATAGCGTTATCTAATCTTTTACGAATGCATTCCTATCGATAAAAATATAGCAAGAATATATTTCTTACAATGAAAACATAAAACAATGAATTCAATTTGTTTACTTCAATTCTGACTTTAAAAGCGTTATTCATCACTAAAGAAGTGAACATATATTTTATAATTTCGAGGAGGAAATTTCCGGATGTATTTAACTCTAAATAAATATTAAATTTTAAAAAAAGTTTAAAAAATTATTAGCATTCAATTTTTTTCCTAAATTAATTATTACAAAACATCTAGCAAGAAATTACAAGACAATAAATTAGCTGCGTTAATATATTCTATAAGTCTTAACCTTAGAATAAGGTGTGTGTGTGTGTGTGTGTGTGTAATTTTTTAAAGTTATTCTATTTGAAAGTTAAAAATCCTTTGAATTTTAAAGATTATATAAATGAATAAAAGGATGGATGTGTTCCAGTACATAGAAACAATCTAATCTGTATATTTTATATTTATATAAATATTATATATATTATTGATGATTCCTAAGCCAAAGAAAAAACGTTGAGGAGGAATGGCATAATTTACTAAAGCAAAAAAATAATCTTTTACAGGATTCTATAGATAGTGTGTAGGGGCATAAATTTTACATACTTTGAAAAAATATAACACGAAGAAACATAAACGGAAATACAATTTTTAATTGCAGTATTTCCTTCTTTGCAACATTTTTTTTTCAGTAAATGTTGAAAATTATGACCACGAACAGTAAGTGCAAGCTTGACAACTGTAATGGTCTCGGTTAGCTGACAATGTTGGGAGAAAAGTGAGGAAGGGAACGGAAGGTGGAAACCCACCTGAAGCCTGATCCATTTATAGAAAAACACCATTTCTACGTGTATTTTTGATTGATATATAAGACTTTAAAAATTCCAAAAAGGCAGAATTGTACACGTTGTACAGTTTATATCTACTCTTACCTGGCTGTCAAGCTTGGGCTGCAATAAATAGGAGTTGATGGATTGTTCTGTTGGGCACTTCTATCTCCTAATTTATCAAGACCCAATTATTTCTTATGAGAACATCTGAAGTTCCTTATTTATGAAACTCCAATTGAACCAATGAAAAATACATTAACCATGTATTCATTGTGGCTGCATGTGAGATAACTGTGACTGACTAGCGTTTTAAAATTATTAATTTATCATTACAATAAAACTGCCGAAAATTTATTATTGTTATTAATCATAAATTTGAGCAAGTACTGTAAATACTGCTGTAATAAAAGTGATGTTGTAAATAATAATTTTTCCCTATCTAATTTTTCTACGTGTGTAACTGCACTTATATTCTATCCATATCTTCCTTCAATATAAGAAATGAATGATATATTATACCTTCCTACAAAGTTTTCCCGTGATTTTGTATTCCCTATATATACATATGTATACAAGAGAAGGATAAAAAAAGCATTTTTATTAAAAAAGTCATAAATTCACTGCATATTTCTCGTAACAACTCTATTATATGTTTACCTTTTGTTCATGAAAACAAAATATTTACATTCGAAATACCTCCTCAAATTTTATAGTAGACTTTAGTATACTGAAAAAGGCAAAGTGTTTTTCTATACTTTTACAAGAATCTGCAGTTTTTTCAGCCAAATAAAAACCTTGCTTCAAATTAATAATTTAAGATTACATTCTTTAACTTTTAAATGTGTTAAAAACGAATATTCAGAGTTCTAAGAAATGACAATTAATATTTATATAAAATTAAAAATTTTAAAAACATGGAAGGATTTTCTTTTATTTACTTTAAAGTGGAAAATTTTTAGTACTCGTATGCTACCAAGCCTATACTTATAGGTTTATTCAAATACTAGAAATTTTTATTATTCAAAGTCTAGAAAGGGCAGCTCAAATGCATTTATAAGTGATAGTTTTTAGCATCCGAAGTAATTTAAGAAATGCAAATTCTTAAGGTAATGTAGTCTCTGAAACAAAAACAAGTTTTAATGGCTTTTACAAAGCTAGATAAAATAAAATATTTTCGTCTCTGTCTCTTTAGCATCTCGGAGACTTTGATAGTAGCACTTTTTTTACAGTACTCTGCTTAAAATATTTTTTGGTATTATTTTCGTAATACATGAACTAGACTTAGTTTCATAAGATTTTAAAAAACGCAGTTTAAAGTCCTTGTCCATTTTGCTGAACATCCTATTTTTTATCAAGCGTCTAATTTTATTTCTGTATTTTTACATGTATTCTTTTTTTGTTTCTTCGCAACGGTTTTGGTAATCACTATGACATATACAAAGATACCACCAAAGTCAAATTTCTTTTAATATTAAAAAAAATATTTAAACCATTATCCAGTTAAATTTTTTAAAACACTTCAGCATTAAAATTAAATTACTTGGTTATGAGACTTGCACTCCTCTATCTCTAAGGTAACATTAAAGAACGTTCCATAAATAAACGTTCATTAAAAATGAAGGCTTTCACTTAAAGAAGATAAAAAATTAATTTTAATTTACTCTGAAAACTTAAAGATAAATTATAACACATACATATATATAGGGTTTACATGAAAAAAATTAACTCAGAAATTAATGGTATTTTAAAACTATTCTGAATTCTATATAATATAATTAAATAAAAGTACTACATAAACTTCAGAACACGCTTATATAACAAAAAAAGTTTTCCATGGGCAGGCCCTATTTTTTTTTTATCCTAAGCAAATAATCTTAGGATTCCAATACAAAGTTTCCAATAAAATTTCAATATTGTATAGTTATAGGAGCACTAATTTCTTAACTAAGTTAATTTTAAACCATGAACAAGTGATGAGTTCACTATCTGACCATTATTTTCTATTGTATAACACAGCAAAATGAGAAACAAAACACGTTTAGTCTACAGCTAGAGTTTTGAGAGAGTCGAGTTGTACATGTTGACCTGAACTCAAGTTCTGGAGTCAATAAATATTCGTTCTGTGGAGTAATATATATGCGGAGTAATAAAATATATTTCATAAAATATTAAGCATTACCTTTTAATTAAAATAATTAAATACGGGTTCATGACGTTTAAGAACATGACATAAATGTTTGTCTTACCATTAACGATCAGATTACATTGAAAAAATTCTATCTTTTACTACATGAATGTTATTAGAAGAAAAAAACAAGAAAAACATTTTCTTATGCTTGTTATAAATCCTTTTCATTTAATAGATTTAGAGCAACCTTAAGCGAATGTATTATATGCAGTGCCTATATAGAATGTTTTGTTGAATGAATAGTCCCCTAACTATTAGAATCATCACATTTTACTATATGTAGACCATTTTAGTTCTTATTCTACGAGTAGATATCATTCTTAAGTTAAGTACAAACAAAATGAATTTCTTTCAAACTGTTTAATTTTTCACTTAAATGCAATCTTATAAATGATTTAAATGATATCATAGACATTATCTACAGTTTCCATTTCTGAAAGAATGTCTTGGGCGTTAATTTAGTAAGAAAAAGAGATACAAAAAGGAGAATCAAGTGGCGATGGTAAACTATAAGGTACTTCACTCACATGTTTTTGTAGCTCGCCATTTAAGAAAGATTTAAACTTTACTCTGCTACATTTTCCTAAATATTAATGTTGATTTTTAATATTATACATATCAATGTTTTTCTTTTTTTAATATTCAGTTGCTTTCAATATTTTTCATCTTATAAGACTTAAAGAAGTCTTGTAAAATGATTTTTCATAAAATGACGAAACAGTGGCGTGAAAACTATATTTACATGCCATCAGAATTAAATGCTCGCATACAGTATAAAATTATTCTTTGCTATAATTTTATCTAAAATTATCCATTCTATCTAACATATCTCATGCTAAATCATGAGAAATCATTAATAAAAATTATTGTCAAATTTCCTTTTAGGGATTATTTTCAATATTAGCATAATGAATATTATTTTCTTTCATTTTTAAAGAAAGCTCTGCTATAATCAAACAGTTTCACACTAAATTCAGCTGCAATTTAAATCATAATTTACATTATTATATCTACGAATAAAGACCGTATGTATTTCGTATGTATTCTATACAAAATTATCTCTGTTCGTAACAACTCTTAACTAAAAGAGCATTAAGTACTGTTAAAATTTCGGGAATTGTAAGTTATTAGGAGCTTTTATAGTTTATAAAAGAAACATAGGTAATTGAAATATTTCAAAATTTAAAACTTTACATTTAAATCTTTAATGTAATGGTTTTAACAATTTTTTGCTTGTAACCAATGTGTATGGATAATGTAAAACTGATTTTGTTCTCCAAATAATACAAACCATTCATTTTTTTAAGGAAAAGTTTTAAAATGTCTGAAGAGATTTTAAATTGCAACTTCTCTTACAATATTTGAAACACGCAAATGAAATTTGATTTACAAATACGTTAAGTTATATATAAAAAAGATTAATATTGGTTTTATCTAGTATGAGTGATACACGTAAAATACTTTTTTTTTCTGAATGCTTATCGAAAATTCCTCAAAAAATGCGTGAATTCTAAATGAAAATATTTTTTTTAAAAAAATAAGTATTGCTTCGATTCAAAATGCATACCGACTTTTGTTACATGTATTATTAGCACTAGGTAAAAAAAATTTCAATGCATTAGGCTCAATAGAAAAATCTTTAGCATTTTAAATGAAGATAAATGAGTTACTTTTTCTTTGAGATAAATCAGCTTAAAAGTATTATTTACCAATGGGACGTGAATAAAAACCAACATTTAAATTATCATAATACTAATTTTTTTTAAGTTACAGCTTTCAAATTTCCTGAGATTATAGAAAATCATAATAAGCACAATTTAGGCTAAAGCAATTTTATTTGAATTTTGATTGATTTTTGTCAATTGAACCGTACTGTGTCTCCTTAAGAAAAGTTATTTAAAAATATTATAATTTTTTCTGATTATTAAATTTTAAATCTCTTTCGCCTAATATGATATGTACAAAATATTAATATTAATAAAACTGGTCAATTCAGTATATTTAAAAATTGAGGTTTTCTTCCTTTTTCTAAAATAGATTAAAAAAATTCTATTATATCAAAGACATATGTGTAACAATACATCCCTTAAATCTCAAACTAAAATGCAGAAAAATAAAAGCAATGTTAAAATCACGAAATCCCTGAATCCGGAATAATTTTGAATCACAATAAAGTTATCCCTAAAGAAACGTTATCGATTTCTTCTTCAGAGTTAAAAAACATACTTACAATCTTATACAGTTCTTATTGCCTTTACTCACATTTATTCATCAAATTACAAAATTCAAACTTTAACAAAATTTGTAACGGTGTATTAAACAAAACTGATTGAATGATCATTAGAGATAAAACCTTCCAGTTTCCGCAAGAATAATGATTCAAATACATCCTCTCAGCATTCGATTCTCTGAGAAATTTCATCCTAAAACAATTTCACAAGTAGCTCCAATTAGGAAACCTTTACGTCCTCCACGAGTTTCGCAATGAATATGCAGTTTTGCTGAATATATTCTTGTATGAAAGGGCTCATAAGCTAAGCGAATGTCCACTTGGATGGTACATTGAGTATCCAAAAGACCTAAAGGTTATCCGATTACTTTTGCTACTGAGCAATGATTGAGCGAAGCGCGGTCACCGTTCCTTCTCTAATGATGTACAAGGATTAATATTAGGACTAAGTAAGTGTAGAAGATTTGACCGAAACCTTTATTCCTCCCTTAAAGAAGCTTTTCTTGAAGAAAATGAAGAGTGACAAGATTAAGCTGTCGCTATGGAAAGGATTGCCATTAAGCTTCTGCCCGGGAATCAAGTCGAATGAAATTTGGCCTTATGGGCATTGCATATTAAGGGTTCAGTAATTGCTTTCGTTTAAAATTCGGCTCATTTATATAATCATATTTATCAAAATGTATCTAGGGAAATAAATACGGTGCCATCTGATTTCGATTTGTGGCAGTAATCAGAAATAAGTAGATAGAACCTGACCTTTTCTGGAAAAAAGTCTACCGGGAAAAATAGTTCCGTTTCTTTTCTTCTGAATACTTGTTTATGTGGTAGTCATATTTTAAGTGCTATCTTATAGGAATAATAGAATACTAAAACTCAAATAGTAAGTCCTATCGTTAGACACTTATGATACAATATTTGGAAAAAAAGATACTGTAACATTTTTAAATGTTTCTCACAATACCAAATTCACATAATAAGTGACAAAGAGTACAATGTAAAGTAAATAATGACCTTATTATATAAATGTACTGAATTATGCTAAAAAAGAATTATTACTCAAAATTTTAGCAAAGATATAAATTTTATCTTTTAAAAAAACAAGACATTTAATTATGGGTATGCCTGCTTACCAAATGAAACAGGAAATTTTAATTCTGAATATAGTTAAAAACTCCAGAAAAGTTCCAGGATTATAAACGCAAAGAAATATTCTACAAATTAAATAAATTAAACAAAAATTTCACACATTTTTTTTTTTTTATAAAATAAGAAATTAAACTGGATGGTGCTCATTTTAAACTTTTTAAACGTAATGTAAATTTTTAGAAAACTGCGTAATTCAACTTTGTTTAAAGTAATTATGTTTTATTTGAAAAAAATCTTGTTTTTAATTAAAATTTTTAAAAAATTCCTAACATTTTAATTTTATAAAAAATTATAGTCAAAAATTACTTTCTACTGTATTTTTCATTGAAAATCTTTTTTTTTTATCTGTGTTTTCGAAAACGTTCAAGATTTCCTATTATTAATATCCTTATATTCAAAGCCATAAGATGTCTTAATAAATAGAAGTGTTAAACAATACACTTTTCGTCAAAATAATATGAAGCATGCTTCTTAACTTATTTGTTTAGTTAAATAGAAGCATGTAATTTTTTATAACAATCGCTTATATTTTTTTTCATTACAAGAATATGCATTTCTGCAATACTTCAAATAGAATGCATAAATTATAATAACAGCCTCATATTACAGATTATTAGAACCCTGGTCGAGATGGAGGTCATGGTAATAGATTGATAAATAAGTTGATTCGCATCTGAAAAATGTAAAAGCTTTGCACGTATTCCTTCAAAAGACAATTGCGACCTAACGAGGCTGGGTCACATTAAATCTATAGGAATTTATAACCCTCTCATTGGCTTAACGTGAAAGTTAAAACTGAGGAACCTTCTCAGGAGTCATCCTTGTTTTTTGGTTTGCATTTAACATTACAAGACTATTGAACATTAGTTTCCGTGCCGATATGTTTGTGTTATTAAAATAAACACTTAAAATCAGCATTTCCAGTAAGAAAATAACATTTCAAAATTCCAATCACGACTGTGTTATTTTGCTTACTCTTTTCCAGAATTTATTACCTTCTTTTGGTGTCTTTAGAATAAAATGAAATCATAAATTGCGAAAGAATGCAGTAAATGAATTCAAAAGAAAAATTATCCGTTTGAGGAACCGTTTATATGAATATAAGAGTCTGACACACAGCGCAGAAATAATATTAACCTTTTCTTAGAAAATTTCTCTGATAATATCATGTTATTTAAGCTCTTTCAATCTATGTTATTTCTCTTGTGTTATCTAAAGTCATTGTGTTTTATAGTTTCCAAAATTATTTTTGCGATACTAAATATTTTCCCGTTATTTTAAAATTGTATATTTAACCCATAAAATCTCTACAGATTACACTGTTAATATCCAGATTTATTAAATTATCAAATCGTGTTTGTTGAGACAAGGTAAACATTTACTGAGCAAACAAAATGCAAATAGTGTGTGATCAACGCTATACTCTCTACGCTTATTTTTTGGTTAACTCTTGTCGTTTAGATCACTTGAGTTCAAAATGGTCCAGAATAATTTTCATTTCAATGGCTAACATAGTAAGCTGAGACACATCTGCTAATAGCTCATATGTTTAAAAGATTATCAAAACGGTAACACGCATAAGAAATCATTGACATAATAAAAGATTGCTCTACACTGTTTCACTTTAAATATGGTTCTCTTGCAGTTTTTTTAACTACAAAAGATTATTCACGTGCTGGAAATTATTACAGTTCTCTTCATGGTATTAGAATTTACCTCAAAGTATTCTTTTTCAAAAAAAATAAGTAGATTATTTAAATTTAATATTTATTTCGATAACTCGTCCTCTTACAAAATATAAAATAATATTTGCTGCTACTTCAACATAAAATCCATATTAGAAACTTTAAAAAAATTATAACATTATTTGAAAATATTCAAACAGTCTTTCAAATAATAAATTCCTTCAAATATTTTTTATTTAGATTTTTAACGCATTAAAGATAGATTTAAAAATTCATTGATAAAAAAAAATATTTTTGTTGAAACAGAAAATTACTTTTTGTTGCAATTTACTTTTCGCTATCTTTATATATATATATATTTATATTTATTACAATAATATGGAGATTTTACATTCTTATGAAGGTAATTTGAGCTGCGTCAACACTCTTTTTTCGGTATTTGTATTTTCTACTAAAACCTCAGGCACCTTAAAATTTAATTATGCATTCTCAGAATAAAATAAGGAATCCGAAGCATTACTGCATATTTTATGTTCCATATTTCTAATTTTAACTATCTTCAAGATAATTAAAATATTATTTTATCACTGTACTTTGAACAAATGCAATAAAAATTTCATGTAAAAATATTTATGATATTTATTCCTAATTTTATGATGCTTCAGTATCGATCTGTAAAATCTTGAAATAGTATTTGCTATTTCCTCGAATTTCATTACAAACAAGTTTTAAAAAGTTCGATTCCATTATTGCAAAAGTAAATGTGTTATTAAAATTGAAGACGAAAAAAGTCTAAGAAAAACGGATTAATGTATATTTCTTTTTTTTTTAACAGAACGTTTAATAATAATGAAGAACAGTATTAAATGCAACTAGAAAATAAGCACTGAGATACATAAGATTATTTTTCTGGTTAATATCATTCTAGATATTTTCTAGATAATATCATTGATAACTAATACATTGAGAAGTGCATTTCAGTACAGTATTTTGCACTAGTTAAGAAAGAGAAAGATGAAAACATGGCTTTCCGAAACAGGATTATTTTATGTAATTAGGAAAACGGAGAAATCCATTCCATTGCACAATGTATTGGGTATCGGAAGGAAATGAAAAGGATACTATCAATCGGAAATGTATCAGAACAATTTTCATCTTCTTTTTCTATGACTTATAAACAAAAATATATTTATAGTTAATGAAAATAGCGTAGAAAGAAGGAATTATTGGATACAAATTAGATTTTAAAAAATGAAACATATATGAAACAAACAATTGATCTCTAAATCAGTGCAGCTTTGTAAAAATGACACAGCAATGATTCAGACTCCTGACTTCCTTGGGCTGACTGATCCATGTTTTACGTAGTTTTTTTTTCTAAATGTCAAATATATTGTAGCAAGAAGCAGCTTCACACATGATCTGAGAAATGCTTTCCAGAGGATAGATACGGGGAGCGAGAAGGTCATAGAAATATTCTCAGATGATATAGGTAATCATGGAAACTTCATGACATAAGACTGAGCTCAATCTTGCAAAAACAAATTACCATAACTCAACCCAATAAAAACACTCGAAACTTGCAACAATGTAGCACACCAACATTTTAATACATGATCTAAGAGATGCTCTCTAGGGCAGTGCTTCTCAAATTTGCAAAATTGCGACCCATTTTTCAATCATAATTTTTATCATCCCCCCCTCCCGACAATAACAATGTATTAAAAGCAATAGTAATATACTTTGACGCTAAAGCTGCAATACGACTTTAATTATAACCCAAGATGAGTATTAAATTCTGTATATAATTTCATATATGACAAACCCATAAGGGCATTCCTAATTCTTTAAGTTGGTCTTAACTTAGTTTTGTTAAATTAATTAACAAATACATTGTGCTGTATTGATACATTTATAAGTGCATTATATCAACATAAATGTACATTTTTGTTATATCAGAATGTATTTAGTTTTACTTACTTTCTCTCAGTAAATTATTATTATTATTAAATAATCTTCTGTTTTCAAATGTTCAATATGCTTGCGCCACCCACTTAGGGTTATCATATGAATAAAATATGACGAAATATCCTGATCAACATTTTCAACAATGAAAAATAAAATTCCTCAGAAATATATTACTGTAACATAACTGGATTAACTATACATAAATGGATTTATATCTAAGATATATAATGATTGTTATGTGATTCGACATTATACAGTCAGAAATATTCTCGATGTATTTAAAGCGGTTACAATAATTACGCTGTAGAACAAGGTCTTAACTATCCGGTTGAGTAAAGATATTGTATTTGTGACTTAATTCCTCAATAAAGTATCGAATGTATTATTACATACTGTTCCATGTGTAACTGGGCCCTATGTGTGAACTGTATGGAAATTTATGTTGGGCATTCAAGTAGTTAGATCTATCTGATATATCAACTCACATTTAATCCGTGTTATTTAGTATCAGTACATAATAACGAAATAGATATAAATAGATATATAGATGGATCAATATAACGCTGATTAACGTGAGAACTAAAAAAGGACACAAGGACTTAAATAAAATCAAGTTAATTGATACGGAATACAAAAGTACAAACATGTTCATACATTTTATTCACATCAAATAACATTAAATATACTTATTCACCCAAACGCATTAACCCGGCACTTCTCACGCAGGGTGTGTCATACCCACCGTCTAAATTTTTCAACGCTTCTTCTAAGCCTTTTTTTTTTGGAAAATGGATAGTTTCTCTTGTAGCTGAATTTAAGGTTATATCCTTTGAAGGGCTTTATTTTGTAGACGAATTCTAAAAATATATTTTTGGATATCGCCTCTTCGGGTATGTCATATACTGCGCGTTAATAATTGTTACAGTTCTAAATGCATGAGTACGTTTTAAATTTTCCTTATGCTATGGTGAATAATTGTAGTAATGGTGAAGAAATGTGATATTTAAGTAATTTAATAGATGTAGTACAACAGTATTTAAGGATAAAGGAATTCTCTTCGCGGTTATGATGAGGAAAAATCAAGTGATGAAGAGTATAACAGTAAATATGATTCCTTACTGAAATCGATCCAGATTTAGAAAAAGGAAACACTGTTGAAAATAAATGTTTTATATGTAGAGACACAAAAACATTTGAGAAGAACGTAATTTTAAAGGAAATAACTGGTACACATCTTACCCACTTTCAGATGAACTTTTGGGAAAAAAAACTATTGCTGGAATAAAATAAGAGAAAATAAAAAAGAAATTTCAAAATTTTTAAATTTAAAGAATTGGGAAGTATTTTTTCCTATATATTTAGTTTGAAAAGATACAGATTTAAAAAAATTAAGATCCAGTGAAAACATCGCACTCACTCACGACGAGATTAAAGGAGTGTATAAACAATGCACTGATTGCCCTTATAAAAAGAACAGAAAAACTAAATTAACTTGTGAAAAATGTAATAAATATGTTGTATTTATAGTTAATTTCTGAAATTAACTTATAATTATAATTATCGAGTACTCCGACGTATAACGCTCATCTGTACTTTTAAACTATGTTTCTCTCTTAAATTTTAGATACATTCGCGGTATGAAGCACGCCTATTTCAACGAAAAAACTAGAAATGTACGCATGCAATGCTCTTATTTTTTCAAGTCTAGATGCAGTATGTCAGTGGGTAATAAAAACATGAATTGAAATGTTATTATAATTCAAGAAGATATGTTCTGATATAATTTAAGAAATCATTTAAAAATGTAATTAACAATCTAGATTGAACAAAAAGATTATTATTTGCTTATAAATCAGAGTAATAGTGATTATGAAAAAAAGGTGAAACGTAATTCGATAACGTGCCTGAATAAATAACGGAAGACAATATGATGAAATTTTCCTATTTCATAAGGTATGACATTTCTTTTAAACGGAGAGTATTTAGATATATTTTGAAATCAACTTTGTAATACTTACTTTTCTTTACTTTTAAGGCACCCTTTTTATATTTGGCATATAAGGCGCAAGCTTAAATTTTGTTCTTGTTTTTTTGTCTCTAAAATGCGCACTTTAAACCGGTTTATATGGTAGTTGTGTTAACTAGAAGTACTTTAATTCATCTCTAATTTTAGTTAAATGGAAGGAAATTATATCACAAAGACTTTCTCTACTTCCCTTCCCTCACACGTCTACAATTTCTTCTGTAGATTGGGGAAAAAATCCCTCTATACTAAACATATCCAGAGGATACGTGTGCATTGATGTATGAAAGTGAATTCAATCTCATAATATATACCTGTTGAACGATTCAGTGGATGTGAAATGCCTTCTCACAAAATGTGACAAAAAGCTTTAGACTAAGCTTATCTGTGAACCTCAAGACTTTCGAGCTTTTCCATTTTTACAGGGGAGAAAAGATTATACAGAACATTATGTCACCAGTTTTAAGGACCGTTCCATTTACTGTATGTTGTCAAAAATAATATTCAAAAGATTTGTCTTTATATATTGTTTGTATTTGTGGGATGATATATTGTTTGCATAATAATAATATATGTATTTTTTAATAATACTGGTTTTTGAATAAGGGTTTTACAGTTATTTCATCTAGAAATATATATATATATATATTTAAAAACTATATTGATGAATGAACAATATATTGCAAATCATGCTCCTCAGAATGCTTAGAATTCCTATTTTCTTAAAGAATTTTTTTGATAAAAAAAACATTTTCCGATGTAATAAACTTTTTATATTGTTTTCACGTGTCAAAATAGTTTTGTATATTTTGATACATTATTCTAATATTTTCTCTTTTTCTTATATTTAAATAAAGAAGACAATGAATAATGAACTCGTTAATTGCATGAGTTTATTTTGACATTGAGAAATAATTGCTCATTTTGAAACTTTAGTTTTACATCGACATTGTCAATTTTTAATCCAAGAATGACTGGCTCCAGACATTTTTATCGTCAGAATCTTTTGCATAGAATACATTAAGAGCTATTTTTTATTAATTTAGTATTTCAAGAACATTATACATATATCTCATTTTAACACCTAAAATGAAAACTATCTCTTTCTTAAAAAAAGACCTTAAGTATAAGCATTATTGATACACAATTTTGTAAATTTAATACCCTTCGATTAGGTTTAAGCAAAACAATTCAAAGTTCAAAATTTTAAAAATACATTTGGTTAATTAATTAAAAATTGCATTAACAATTAATATCAGAGCATATAGATTTCTAATAAAAAGAATCTGTATTAATATAAATTCAGTTTTAAATTTGAAGTAATAAATCAGAAAACTGATAATGGCATTTGCTTTATCGGATTATTTTGTAAGATACATAAACTTTTTCTATTTATTGTATGTATGTGAATTAACTTTCAAGGCTTTTATCCATTTTTATTTACAAGCTAAGGTGTAAAATATTAGACATTTAATATAGTTATCTCCATTTTTATTTTTTTTCTTCCTTAATTCTCAATAACTTTTATGAGGAGCCAGTCAAATGAAAAATTACTTGCCCCCCCTGAGTGTGTTTATTTCTGTATTTACATATAATTTTTTTTTCAAAAAGTTTTATTTTATTTTTCGAAGAATGTCATTTTAAATTTTTTCGAAGGACTTGAATAGCTAAATTTTTCCAGGAAAAGAATTTATTTATAAATTATAAAATGAGAGATGCATTTTGAAGAATATCGTAATAAAGACAATCCTACCTTTCTTAAAATTAATGCTTCACATAGTTAAAATATTATGAGTATTTGTCTAAAGTAAAAATAGATTCCTGAAACAAATTTCTATTTGAATATTTTGGGCTCAAAAGTAACAAATTTATTTTGTATCAAAAAGAAAATTAAACAAAAATATGTTAAAAATATGTTTCAAAAACGTATTCATGGCGAAATAAAATAACAGATCTTAAAGGCCTTTTTGATTCTCGTTTATGCAGTACTTAAAAATGAAATTCAAGCGCGGTTTTTTAGTAGCCACATTTTGTGCTCTGTCTCTCTCTCTCTCTCTCTATATATATATATATATGAATTGGAGAACAATATATTTCTATATAAAATTACGTATAATATATATGTATACAGGGAATGATCAATATAAACATATATATATGTGTATTGTTGTTATTATATATATATATATATATATATATATATATATATTAATGTGTACATAAATGTGCAATTTATTGAGATAAACTACTAAAATAAAAGCTATATTTTTACTGGGTAAAAATGATTGTATTTTGTTTGATATATTTCTTGTTTCCAAGCGGAAGATCTTTCCGAGCATGTGAAAACATAAAATTTATCTGTCTTTGACTTTGAACATTATAAATTCGATTTTCAATTCAAAGTTTTATACTTGGCATAAAATAAAATTCTATCTCGGTTTCGTATCCATATGTTTTGACTTTCACATTGCACTTTAAAATGTTTTAAAGATGTTGAAATTGAATTAGATTTATGTAATTTAATACATATTCATTTCTGTAAATTTAACACTTTGTTAAAAGTATTGATTAATACAAGTTTGACTGTTGAATGCTTTTTAAAGATAATTTAGACCTTTTAAAAAAAGAAATCTAATCTAGAAATAAAAGTGGAATTTATTTATTTTTTATTTTGCTACCAATGTGTTATATCTTGTGTGTGTGTGAAGAAAAGTAATATATCACACACATTTATGTAATTAAAATACTACTAAAATAAAGAAATTCGTAAGGTTTTTTTAAACAGGAAATTACATGTTTCACAGTTTAAAGAACTATATATATATAAGTCCGAGGTTGCACTTGGATATTTTAAAATTTTTATCTTATACAATTTTAATTTCGCTTGAAAACGTTGATCTTCATTATTTTTATTCCCATTGAAATTTTAAATGTGATGTCGTACTCTAGGTTTAATATAATTTCGAATATTTGCTTGTTATATTTGTGTGTGTATTTTATATTTATATATATATATTTATATATTTAAATGTATATAAATTAATCCCAAAATTCTATAAATAAACCAAATATTTGAATTGATTAGAATCCTAGAATACAAAATCCCATTTCAAAATATCAATAGTGAATATAAAAATAATAAAATATCAACTTTAAAACAAAATTAAAAATTTATATGGTAAAATTTATAAATTATTCAAGCAACATTGGACTTAAAACCGATAAGTGAGTTTAAATTAGTTTGATGACGCCAATTTTCTCTCTCTCTCTCTCTCCCCCTATTGAAACTTGATACACTAAACTAGAAGTAACCAAATTGTCAAAAATTTAAAATGTTAAGTCTTAAAAAATTAAGCGATTCTCCATCGCATTCTGAAAGAAATTGTAACACAAACATGTTAAAATCGTAAAACAAATAAGAGCAAACTATAACTGAACCACAAAATATCAAAGATAATGCATCCATCTTTAAAATGAAAATACAAAAAAAAACGCTAAAATTTTTTAAACTTTAAAGCTTAAATTAAGAACCTAGTATATTCACTTATGAAAGGCCTCTAAACACCAATATATGAATGTCCTAAATATCTGAATAGCTGAATATGCGACAAATCTTAATTACACAAAACACCAACAACTCACCCAAGAGCATCCCAACCAGACATCAAACTGAAAAATGGTACAAAATTTCTATATATTTTGCATCGCTGTTACAAACTCCATTCTTATATATAATGTATCAAAGGGGGGCTCTTCGGTTAGTTTTTGATGATTTATGCAATGTGTGTTGATGTTCTGAGGTATTTAATTTGTGAATATACTGGGTTTTTAATTTGAACTTTCGGATTTTAAAGATTTTTTTCCTTCTATACGACCATTTTAAAGATGCGGGTGCATCATCTTTGATGCTTAATGGTTCAATTATATTATGCACTTAGTTGTAATAGAATTTTAACATTTTTATGTTATAATACCTTTCAGAATGCGATGGCGAATAGCTTAATTTTTTAGCTATTAACTTTTTAAATTTTTGAGAATTTGGGTATTCTTAGATTATTTTACCAAGTAGCAATAGGGGGAAGGTTGGCCCCATTAAACTAGTTTAACCCCACTTATCGATCCTAAGTCCAAGGTTGCACTGGGATGCTTTATAAATTTGTATTTTATAAATTTTTAAATTTTTTGAAAACATTCGAATTTTATTACTTTTGGTATACGCCATTGATATTTTGAAATGGGATTTTGTATTCTACGATTCATATAATTCAAATTTTGTGATTTATATATATATATATATATATATATATATATATATATATACAGAGAGAGAGAGAGAGAGATCATATATTTATCAACAACTATACAAATACAATGTGTCCCAAAAATAGCTTTCAACTCTGAACAGCAAGATTCCTCAGCTTGAATACATAAAAAATGCCCAAAGAACTGTATCTGTATGCTCCCTAATTTACGCAAAAAATACGGCCGTGTTCTCCTGATCCCATATTATAGGTAATTTTGATTACAGGGCAGTCTCAAAGAATTGGTATATCGAGATGTAATGATACACAGACGGAATTACTTGCTCATTTGCATTCTGCTTGTACTTAGGTGGACACCGCGATGCTGCGACATATGCACTCATTTACGTGCTCAAGTCTGCCTCGATATGCACTGGGAATACTTTGAACATCTTCTTTTATAAATAATTGTGTAAAACACTGCTGATTTGTCTAATAAAGCTGTGACGTCATACTTCACTTTTCGTATTTTCCTAGTAAACTACAAATCGCGCAGGTGCAATACTTTGGTCATTTTCGTATGAATAACTAATGAGAAATCTGGCTGTGAAGCGTTTTGGAGCTATGCTTGAGACACCCTGTATATAGCCGAAAACAGCTTATTGCATACGATTAACTCACTTAATTCTTCTTAATAATTTTTTAATAAATTTCCTTCTTTTTGTTTCAGAACCTTTTCAAAACTGAATGATTAAAAATTCACATTCATTTTAATACGTTTTAGTTTTCTAAAGTATTTTAGAAAATATATTTTAAATTGACGAAAGGCAACATTTAGTTACAAGATGGAACACTATGGGAAAAAACAAGTAATAAAATATTTTTACAAGTTATTTTGATTGCAGTTTTGCGAACACAATTTCCATATTATGATAAGTACTCTAAAATTTCCGGTTTAGAATGTTACATGTAAGTTAAGTTAAAAAATTTTATGATTACAATAAATTTACTTAGTAGCGATACAAATGCAGTGTTAGAACATAGTACGTCAAATAGTGAAAAATGTTTGTTAAAAATATAAGAAAAATCCTTTTATTTCCTCAAAAATAAATTAGATTTTTATACATATTTCATTTTCACGACATCAGAAAAAAAAATCTTGATGCGCTCTTAGAAGGATTTCGTAAGAATCCTTACTTAATCCTCTTTTGGCAAAATGCCTTTTACTGAATTTTGATTGCTTGCTTTCAAAATCAATGTTTCATAATTATTATTTTTTTACACATTTCTCTTTCTGATACGCGTTTTAAGGGAAGTTTTCTTTTTTTGCCTTACTTTTAAATCAGCTTATTTTTTGCGATTTTCTGTATAAATAAAAATGTAGCATAAACTAAATAATGATGCTTGTTTTCAAAACAAAACAAAAATAATAACATTGAGTTAGAAAGGAAAGAATTTTCATTATTTTAGCTACTTTCTTTTTAGTTAATTCATTCTAAAACGTAGATTTTCTTTACATAAAGCTCATTTTTAAATTAGTACTTTACTTCATAGATGGTTACGTCAACCTTTCTTCGAGAAGCTCTTTTTATATACATTTCCGAAAAATTAAGAATTAGGTGTTGCAATTAATAAAAATCAGTTATTAGCGGCCAAACATTGAATGAGTATATGTTACAGTGTACTGCCAAAATTTATTTTAATTTTACATTTGAAGTAGTAAAAAAACTTCCAATAATAGTCTTAAAATTAAAATTATTTATTGTTTTATCCATAGTAAGTTTTTTTTTCCATTACTGTGTATAATTTTATTTCTTTATTATTAAAGACATGTTCAATAATGTGTGTGATTTGCATAACTTCTATTGAATGATATGTGACAGTGCTTGTTTAGACTCACAAGGAATATTTCATAGATGTAGTAGCTAAAATCTTAATTTTTCAGCAGAAGAGTATTTGGTTTTCGGAAATTCGCATTTCTCAAGTAATTTTATTCTGTTTCTTATTTCGTGCAGTATATAAAATTTAGCATGATTTCTAAAAAAAGATGAATTAATTTTAGGATTTTTTTTCTCATAATCAAGGCGTAAGATATGTGTTATTAAAAAGAAAATAAACTGAAAAAATTGTAAGAAAGGATTGATATAAATAAAGTGTTGGGGAATTGAACTCAAAACTCGATTAACTAGAAGATGTGTTTGTCATTATAATTATGTAATTCTAAATTAAATTTATTCAAACTTTGTATTTGTTCTACTTTTTAGATAAAATGAAATAGAATTACTTATTATGATAATGTAATTTTTAAGTATGTTAAAGATACTTCTAAAACGATTGAGTGACAAATAAATTATAAACAAAAAAATTAGATGTGATTATTATGCACCGTAAAATCCAGCGCGAATAATGCTTACATTTAACGTAAAAAATAAGATTGAAATTTACGGGGGTGCGTTATGCGTTGTGTATTAAAATATGAGAGAATTAAATGATAAGCATAGAAAAAAAATTTTTAACTTCTACATACATCGAAGACTACTACTGACATTACATACTTCTACCGTTTATGTAAAAGAAATGACACTCCTTATATACTTAAAGGGTTGTAATTCTGGAAGTGCACTATTTTTTTAAAAAAAAGCTTGGAATAATATCTCGAATAAATGACTTCAAAATCTTAAGAAAATTTCACACGTACATCTCAAGTTTTTTCGTTAAAAATAGGGGGCGGTGAATATACCAAAAAATTAAAAATCTCTACTTGAAAGTAAGGTATGTGTCATACGCCGAAATTCACATGGTGTATAATTATTATTATTTGTTAATCATTATTCGCTTATATGTACATAATTGTATAAAAATATAATTTCTGAGAAAATTTAAAATATACATTTCCTAAGAAATATGAGTAAATATCAAAAATAATGCTTTAATAAATACAGGTCTGCATAAACAAACCTTGTATCTCAGACGGAATTCTTAGAAAATGTTTGCTATACAATTTATGAAGTTTTTGAATTTACTGTGGGTTTTTATGAGTCATCTTATTTGCTACTATGGACGGGATATAAAAATAAAAACAGGCTTACTACATACCTGTATTACAGTGATGATAAAATTGGGGCCTTTAAAAGGGAAAGAAAGAAACCTCCTTGTTCAGAGTTGTAACTTATGTCATTGTTGAGAAAAACCAGCAATTTCCTCACTGGAAATTCTAAATGAAATGCATTATGAAACCCTCAAATAGAAAACTTTGCAGGAAAAAAATGCTTTACAAAATGCATATGAGATTATGTCGAACTTTTGATTGGCATTATACTTGGAGAGGTGATCATTTGAATTATTCATAAAGTTTTACTTTTATCCGATTTTCCCTCGACTTAATTTGCATGTCTTTAATGCTGTTCTTTTATTATTTGCATTTTTTTTTTCGACAAGATGTAAATGTAACATTTAATGTTCTAAAGAAAAATCTTAAAATCAGTTTGAAAGGTTTTCTTGCTATTTTGCCTTCTTTCCCAAAATTTTCTTTGCACGGAATGTTGTTCCTGACTTATACAGTCACAATTTCTTTCTTTTTCCTTTTAATTTAGAAGTCTTCCTTGTCTAAAACACTCTTGACCTGCTCTTCTAAATATTTGCATAATCTGTACTTTATGTTGAATACTGAAATGGTACATAAGTGCTAGAGAGTATTTATTTTATTTAATAAAAAAAACACGAAAAACGTAAGGCATGATACAAACAAATATGTTTCTCACATATACAAAAGGTTACAAATATACTGGGTGTCCGAAAAGTAGGACTATACTTTGAAATATTAATACAAAAAAGCAAATATAATACAGGTATTTACTTACAACTGTTTTTTTTTTGTTAAATTAATAAAATATCAAAGAAACTTTAGAAATGCTTCATTGCCCGATTTCAATGCACACACCATTAGTTGCACACAAAACATCAAGTCCATACGAGATTTCTAGCCACATTCTGTGAAGAATTGCAGGATCAACAATCTGAATGGTCAACGATTCGACTTTTCTTTTCATCAGTGTCACTGATTGGAGATATGTAAAAAATGTTTTTCCCGTATCCCTACAGAAAGAAGTCCAAAGGTGTTATGTCTGGTGTTCTATGTGGCCACATTATTAGACTTCTTCTTTCCATTTATTGACCGGGGAACTTTTTCTTGTCATTGAACTCTAGTTTGGTTGCCCCTCATTTACAATGTACATAGCAGATTTAAATTCAATAAACCAGGTTATAACTTGAACTTTTTCTTGAAGTGTAGCCATTTTTAAACGAGAATGTTTAAAAACGAAGACATTGCAATAAGAAACCGCAAGTAAATTTCTTTGATTGTTTATTTCTAATTAATTTTTTTTAAATGTTGGCATACTTTTCTCACACACTATATACTTGAAAAGTTGGTTTAAATGTTAATGTTTCGAATCAAAACGAATTTACAAAGGTATAAAAAGGGAGAATAGAATGGATTAACAGTGTTTTTTTAACACATGAAATAAGGTTTGATTCGTTTAATCTGATAATTTTTAATAAAAAATATAAAGAATAAAACTCTTTAAGTGTCCTAATTTTATTGTACAAAATTACTTATGTATGAATTGTGTATTAATTGATTATATCAGTCTTACCTTGAATTTTCATTTCATTTACCGTTAAGTTGATACGTGTTATACAGCAATTGTTCGTTATGAAACTGACACAATAACATTTGAAATCCATTGGCTTCTTTAGAAATTAAATTTATATTTTTATTGAAATGTTTTTTTTTTTTGCTCTTTTCTTATTTATTCTATTTTTTTTTTTTAAATCAGAGCAAAGAATATGGTTGAATTTTTCAGTTTAAATAATAGTTCAGACAAAATATATGCTTATTTTTTGTTCTAATCAAGCACGTTCAATTTACCAACAATTGACTCCAGTATGATTCCCGAGCCGGATGGATTATTACAGTGAAAAAAAATTAAGATTAAAATTTTAAAAAATAGATTAATTAAGAATAGAAAAATGGATTTATTAAGATTAAAATTAAAAGAGATAGAATTAAGTTGAAGGTAAAGGAGAGAAAAACTTGCCTTTCAGGGACAAATATTCTATTTCATTCGTAAATAACATAACTTTCTAGAATATATTAAATGTTTCTACGAAATCACATTCTCTAAATATAACATTTCAAGGAGTTTAAAGACATTTTGGGAAAATAACTGGAAGATATTGTTTTATTAAAGGAAGATTTAGGCTTCACTTTTTTTCTTACGATGAATTATTACTTTATTGTTTATTTACTTTTCACGTTTAAGTTTTTCCAATTTTTTTGTTCTCCATTCCTAAATCTTCAGTAAATATTACTTTAATTAATGAAGTTTTAAGTACATCGTGTCATCTTTTTTATTCGAAAATACTTTTCGCCTTAAACTGCATGATTTATTTATAGGGAAAAGAACACAGCAAATATTTTTACTTTCAGCCTCTTGTGTAATTAGCATGACAAATTGCAATTTTCAAAAGAAGAGAAAAAGTAGATTTAATTATTGACAATTTTTATCACTAAGTTAAAAAATTGAAACTGAACTGTACTTTAACTTTATGAATAAAAAAATCTTTACAAAATCAAGCTTAAAATATTGTAATTTGATTTTTATTTTGGAAATGAAACAAATGAAGACAATGATCTTAATAGAGACACAATAAATATTTTCAAAGAGAAAAAAGGTAAACAGTATCATAAGTTCAATTAAAAAATATTGAGTAAAATAAAGTAAAAAGAAATTATTTAAAATATAGCTGTAATTTGCAAAAATAATGTTTCTAAGCATTGACAGTAAGAAATAAAAAAAGTAGAACATTCTGTATAGAAATAATGATATAGTAAAATGTTAGTCTTTTAAGCAAAGAAATATGAAAAATAAGTTTTTTTTTAAAAAAATGTAGATATTTGCAAAATGTACAGATAGTGATATGTCTTAAAAACTTAATTCAGCTATAAATTTTAGATTTTGAGATCGAAGCGCTCCTTTTAATATCTTATTCTCAGAATTTTTTTTATATACCTTTTATGGATATTTTTCCTGGTCGCCCATTTTAGGTATTTTAACTATAACCAAATGCTTCAATATATATATATATATATATATATATATATATGCAGCGGTGGCAAAAAGTTTTGAACACATTCATTTTTTTACCTAACTTTTTGTGTTTCACTTAATTTTTAGTTATGAAATTATCGTACTATCGTAACTATTTTTATTGATTTTAATCCATTTTTTATGCTGGTTTGAAATAGGCTACTAATTGTTCATTATAACAAATTGTTCATGTAGCACAGCTGCCTGAATACAAGAATGTGTATTATGTGCAAAATATTACTCAATTAAGAAAAACATATTATACGTAGTTGAAGGACACAAAAGCTTGCAATTACAATACATTTAGCATGCATTTGAAAAGTACATGTTTGAACATCAATATTTTATGGGCCACCAGTTTGCTTTAGTTACGGCTCTACATCTTTTTGGCATGGGGTGCACCAATTTTACAAGTAGCTCTTTTATGCCACACATGGTTTAAAAAAATAGTATTTTAATTAACTTAAGTTTATTTGAAAGTTTTTTCTTTGAAATGTCATTACCAATTTCATCCCGCAAGTTCTTTATAAATATAAGATCTGGTGACTGTCCTGATCAGCTCATTCTATTCACAGTATCGTCTTCGAACCATTTCTGGACTGCATTTGCACTGTTATATGAAGCATTATTGTCCTGAAAAATCAGTTTTTGGTTTTCAAAAAGGTCTCTAACTCTAGGTAGTAATTTTTTTTCGTATTATTATGTGTTATTTTGTAATATTTTTTTTGTTTTTTCTCATTCTTTTCCCGATGTGAAGTTTTCTTACGATACGAGGAGCAGCTGCATATCATTGCATTCTTTGGATGCTTTAATGTGGGGTTCAGACACTGATGGCTGAATCCTTTATGAGTGTCATGTTACATTCGCCCTACTTTTGTTACCTGAAATGCAAGACTGAATTTCATCTCCAAATCTTACCTTTTCTAAGTTAGTTACAGTCCATAATGATTGATCATTTGCCTGCACCAATCAGTCAGTAATGGTTTGGGGCAAGTTTTGAAACCTCGTAATACAATTTCCAGCTGTCTTCCCCTCACAATACGAGGGCACACATTCACATTCAATATTAAAATCCATTTTTTTTTCAAAATTGGGGCGAGGATTAAATCATTTATTTATTTAAAGTGAGATCGTGTGTCAAATTCCTGTTTTCATGTAAGGTAGCTTCTCTCGGATCGTCCAGATCGCTTCCTGTTCACTATACAATTAATTTCAGAATATTTTTCAACATTCTCACGATAGTAGAAAGTTAATATGGTACTTCAGTAGCAATTTTGCGCACACGTAGAGAATAACCTACTTCCTTCAAAAATATTATTTTACGTCTTCCATTATAATGCAGAAAGGAAACTTTACCCATAATTCCAATATTATCCACCCACGCACTTCAAATTACTAAAAACAACTTCTTTCAATACATTAAAACATATTGCACAATCTGTTTTCAACTTTACATCATTACTATTCCCTAATTGGTTGTAATAATGGAACATTTCAAATTGATTAAAACAGATTACAAATTGATTACAGTTGCCTTTTGTTTGTCCTATCATGTTTTTTTTAATATATTCATAAAACTATTTATTTTACATAAACTCTACAAACAGAATTCGAGTTAGTAGGAAAAATATATCAGGATCAAGAACAATAGTTAAAACAGTACTATAATTTCATAATGAAAAATAAAGTCAAACATGAAAACGCGGTAAAAAAAATTGAGTGTGTTGAAGACTTTTTGCCATCACTGTAATATGTAAACATATATGATGAGATAAATTTGATTTTCTTATGATTGGAATTTAAAATACAAATAAAACATTTTATTATAAGAAAAGGCTATTTAGCCACTACAATTTATCTCATTTATTTTTTACTTTGATCAGCTTTGCAGTATTTTTTTACTGAATAAATGAAGTGACATAATTTTCTTTTTTTGTTCTATGCGTAGATTTAAGTATGATTGCCAAAGAATTCACTTATTATTTTTCCGTAACTATGTTTATAAGTGAAAATATAAAATATGTAATTTGTTCCAGAAATTAATAAAACTTTCAAATATAGGTGATAAATTTCAAGTTTAAAGCATTACTGTGAAAACAAGTTATAAATAACAAAATTTTATTTCAAGATTCAGATAAGTGCCTTTAATAGCATTTCCTAGAGGAAATTTACTATCAATCCTTAAGTAAAGCATTCTTAGAAGAGAACTTCTTAGAAAAGCTTAATTTGACTTTTTTTTCTTACAGCGTTGAAAAATATTAAGTAAAATAATTAAAATTCAAATTGATTAAAAATAAAATTTAAAACGAATTGGAGAAAACCCCTTGTTAAATCATTTGGTAGTGTACTAGGCTGGATTAAAAAGTCTTCATTTATTTTATGATGTGCCAGTTTCTTAAGAAATATTTTTTTTAAATCTGTAAAATACTAATGAATACTAAATTTATTATACCTTTGAAATAAAAGTCATCTTTGAAACTTTATCCTTTTGGGAAAAATTATCCATTTTAGGAATCAATAAAGGGAATTAACTCATTAATCACTTGTGAGCCTATATAATAGCTTCTTTTATTTGCATTCATGTTTACTGCACAAGTAAAACGTTTTGTTGAAAGCGACGAAAACGTTTTTTTTTAGCGTTTAGTCCCCAAAAGTTCTTATGCACATATTAAAATTCCCTTTTTGTTGTGAATAATTATTCTTAAAAGAAGTAACCTTTCTTTTGTGAGTACATCATGTTTTCAATATGAATATTTGCTTTTACCGATTAGAATTTTTAATTTGCCTATGCTTTTCTTTTTCAGTGCAGATATTTAGCAAACGTAGCTCCTTCATTCTTAATCCTAAAAAATTATCCAATTTCTATCTCATTAGGAATCAAAACATTAATTTGACTCTCGCATTAATTTTAAAATTAATAAAATGTGTTTGCTTAGATAAGATTAAATATTTACTAAGCAAATTTAGTGAAAGTATAGTGTTTTCATTTTTGAAATGACATTTTTCTTATGCAAGTAAATTAGCTGCTTTCATTATTCAATCTTTACAAAATAGTAAATACTTGATATTTTAAAAACAAGATTCAAATAAATTAGAAAACATTCAATCTAGGTATTTTTTATGAAAAAAAAACATTTTTAATTTAAAAATTAAAGTAGTATCTTAAAATTAATTACTTTCATCAATTAGTAAAAATATATCCTGATAAATCTATTGAATAAAAAAGGCTTTTGCAGCAACAAACAGTATTCCAATAATTTTATAAATATTTTTGTCATATCTATTTCATAAATATAAATTAAATCATGAAATGAAGAAATTTGTTAGAAACAAAAAATAAAATTTACTGTTACTCAAGTATTTTATATTCTTCGTGTAAGAAAGACATTGATGAATTTTGAATCGATCTATCTTTAATTTTCATGAATATATTTTCTATTCATCACTTTATTATTAAAATGGAAATTGTATATTTTTTATTGTTGTTTTTGATGCCACCTGATCACGACTGATTCCGATCGAGGCCCACGAAATTCGTCATGGCAGAGAGCAAGATTGTTTGTCATTAGCCGTATCTTTGTAGCACCATACAGAGGACTATACAGAATGATTTGTGACTGGGTTCCGCCTGAATTTTGAGGGAGAACACCCTGGGGTGTCAGGTGCATCCCACCTCTCTTCCTCTTCCACCAACCTCACAGAAGGACTTGCGGCTCGACGGTTATTTAGAGTAACCTCATGCCACAAGGCACTATAGGTTTACTAATATCCATACCTACCGGAATTCAAACCCACGCATTACAGTACAGCAATCAGCATCACTAATCACTATACTGATGGACTGCTTATATGGTTTAGTATTGATAATATTTTACTAAATACTGAACTTGTAAAATTTATTTTGTACGTTATATTTCATTTAAAAACTATTTTAACGAAAAATTGAATTTATTATCCTAACAGAATTTATATTTAATAAAATTTATATTACATATCATTGATTTAATAGAGTAAATAAAAATGAAAAATCCACTTTATTCTGAGCATTATTTATCGAAAATAATTTAATAAAAAAACACATTTGTTATTTATATCTGTTTAAAATTATATCAACAGATTATTCTCTAGTGTACTAGTTATTAAGCAAATTCCATTTAAAATATAATTGAAACTGATTTAAAAGTCATTCGAATAAAAAGAGTTTAAAATTTTCTAATCTAAATGATGAGGAATAACACCACGCACTAATATATCCCCCATCTGTACCTGAATACTAATACTCTCTATTTCTTTAGAGATCTGGTGAATCCTCCCCCGTAAGAAAACTTCCAGTGGATTTTTGTGTGCCAAGGAAAAATATTGCAAGATAACTTGATGTTAGAGAATATATGTGTTAAAGGATTGAATGATTAAGAGTATCTTCCCACACAAAGGCTGAAAAAAATCTATACGAAGATTATTTATAAAGCCTATATATGAAATCCCAATCTTTCTCTTTATAAGAAAATGAAAGTCTATCCAGAACGCTGCACGAGTCTTAAGAACCATACTATTTCAAACGCAATACTACTCAAAAAATTTTTCTGCTTCATTCTCATTTCATGGAACATATTCGGTTTATGTGGGATCTCAGTGATTTTTTTTCCGAGTTAATATTTGTAGGTAAACTATTCTTAAATTAGGTTTGTCTATTTTTATTAAAAGTAGTATTCTATTTTGGAAAAAGTTTTTCTCGTATAGAAAAAAATTCTGAAAACATTTGCCATGAATTACTTTAATTGGAACGTGGTTTGGTTATTCTTATCTTTGTTTTTTAGTTATAATGTTGTTTTTCAGTTCCTTTTATTGTTAGACATCAAATTACTAATGTGTTTTAAATTACGTTGGAAGATTTTTTCCAATATAAATTTCTTCATAATAAGTAATATATACAATTTATTTTAATATTAAAAGCGTTTTTATTTTAATTCAATCTTGCATCAAAATATTTAATTATATTCCTTATAGTTAAAGGATCTCCAATTAAAATATTTGAATAAAAAAATGTATTTATATTGAATTATGAAATGGATGAAATCTGTAAAAATAAACAGCTGAAAAATGGATAAAAAATGTAAAAAGTTAAAAATAAGCTTATGAATGACATACCGATCACTCGTGTAAAAATTACTACAGATTTTATTTAAAAAAAGGTATTTATATTATAAAAAAATATTATAATACTTCCATAAATATTTCAAAAATTTGGAATTTCTTTTTCTTTCTTTTCTTTTTTTTTTTTTTTTGAAATTTTAATTTGATTAGATTTTTTGGCAAAATTTGCGTAAATGGCGTCTCTGGGGAGCTTATAAAAGCTCGTTTAAAAGAGAGCTTTAGTTGTATGGGAATCATCACAAATAAGGCATACCAGACTGTAAAAAGATTTAAAATAATCACTCAAATAGTGGTTGAAAGAATAGGAATGAGAAATCCACTACACTTTTCAACACCCAACAGATTCTAAAAAGCGTGTGATTGTAAAGGATTTTCATGGCACCTACTTTTTTGTGATTTTAAATAAAATGATCATTACAGATAATTATTCAAGAAACTATTATTCATCAGCACAAATACGATTATACGATTAATAAATTTTCTTATAACTTATTGATCTGTCTTATTTTTTTTTATTTTTAACAAATTAACTTAAAAAATACATTTTGAAAACTCCCTAATTTGAATAAAAAGCAGCAAAATCTGAAAAGATAACTTCGTTAGAATTAACCTATCTTGTAAATAAATAATCTAGAAACTGTAACAAGTTCCTTTTTAGTATTAAATTAAGCATTTTAACATTAAATTATCAAGTTACAAAGTAATTATTCCTATGATAAATAATATGTACTTTTCAAGTTTCAAAATTGTAAAACAATTTTTCAAATGCACTAAAAAAGGAAGAAAATATAACACAACCTTAATTCATAAAAATTTAGAACAAAGTCCTTTTCAAAATTCGAGAAATGCAGAAATTTTAGTTTTTTAAAATTTTGTCAAGCATAACAATAATAAATATATTTTTTCTTCATAATATATCCTGTGAACTGATATCATACTTCTTTTATATCTAATTTAAAGTACCTTCTACTAGCGTAATACTTTTAGCTTATATATACTGGTACAGGACAAAATAATATGAGCACCTGTGAAAAATTTAAATTATTTTAATAGTAAGGAATTTTGCTACCTTTGGCCTGAATGACAGCTTTCATTCGACGTAGGATTCATAAATAAAGGTTGACCAAGTTTCATTGGAATTCGCACTCATTCCTCGTGCAGTGCCGTCTCTAGTTCACATATAGTGGAGGAGGAAACCGAGAACGGAATTTGTTCTTTAAAAAACCCCATAAACTCTCAATAATGTTCAAATCAGGTGACTAGGAGTACTACTTTATGTGTTTCACTTCATCATCATGCTCATGTAATCATGTTTGAACACAGCGAAATGTGTGAACATGAGCGTTGTCATCTTAGAACACAGGACATTCTCCCGGAAAGAAAGTCTGAAGCATAGGGTAAAGATGATCGGTGAGAATGCTTCGATAATGGTCACCTGTGATCATCTACCTCAAGAACACTGAGAGGATCCAATCCAGGGTGAAATATTGCGACATTAAATGCTTCTGCCGGTGTTTGCCGCACGAACACACGTCCGGTAGTCTGTAATAATGTAAATAAGGATTCATCAGACCAGCTGACTTGTTCCTATTGCAATTTTGTCCGGTTTAAGTGGTCTCGGCCCCACTCTAATCTCTTCATAGCATTCCGCGCCAAAACTAATGGTTTTGGAATAGCTAATCTGCCTTGAATGTTCGTAGCATGCAGCTCCCATTGACTAGTTTTCATGGATACGGGGTTCTAAAGGTGGGAATTCATCTCGGACGTTATACGCGGCAGTGAAGTATAACGTTTTTTGGTGACTATCCTCTTCAACACCCGTCTCTCACTATTTTTCAAGGTTTACATTCGCCCGCTGTTGTGATTCACGGAAGACACCTTACCCAGGTTTGTGTAGGCTGCTATAACCCTTGACTCAGTGGTCTTTGAAACACCTACAAGGTTAACTGTTCTGGATACGGACACTCCAGCGAGGCGACCTCCAATTATCATTCCTCTTTTCACGTCGGAAAGGATGGACATTACCATACTTTTCTAAGAAGAATAGAGTTTTCTCATGTAATTTTCATACTGTTAATTCCTTAACTCATGTCTTACATTTTGATACCACAAGGCAGCATACTGTTGCAGCATGTGGTGGTCTTATATTGGACGGTCGAAGGACAACTCATTTTTAAATGGCTATTCCTATTATTTGGTCCTATACCTCTATAAATATATACGTATAAATATATATATATATACTCAAGTACATATCAATACTAAATCTAAATTAAAATGTATTAACAGCGTAAGAAAGTCATTGAATTAAAAGCCGTGCAATAAAGTTTTTCTTCATTAATATCTGAATGAAAATTTATTTTAAGCTATCTTTTTAAAGAAAACTATTCAATTCTTTCAGAGTAAGCAACAGCGCATTGATAAATCTCAGTAAAACGAAAGCCGAATCTTAAGTGAAATTTTTATATACAGAAAAGTTTAAAAACTCTTATCTACAGTATTTTTCCTCGCTTTTTTTTATTTAACAAGATAAAAATTTTAACATAGCAAATGTTTTTTTATTCATAGCGTAGAAAGAGTTTTACTCTTCTAACATAAATAAAATTTCTACGAAGTAGTTCAAAATTTATGTTTATAAGAGAACTGGCGCCAACACGCCCCGACTAATAAAAGTATGATTAAAAAAATCTGCATTTTACATTTTTAGTTGAATGCATTTGAAAATATTAAAGCCTCTTTAAATGTAGTCTGGACTATTTATGACACTCTTCTAAGTAGTTTCTTGGGTTTTTTTTAAATATATACTAAAACTATACTATATAATAATATAGTTTTTTTAAAAAATATAAACTATGTATACAAGAGCAGCAGATACATTATTCGATTTTTAAAAACTCAATTCAGCAAATAGTTTTTGAACTTTTTAATTTCATTTCTCATACATATAATTTTTCTCTGATATATAAACTATAGTGCGTATACACATTTAAGTGAAATAGAATCATTCATTACGATCTACTTTCGTTCCATAAGAAGTATTTTTCAAAGTTCTGAAATGAATTGTATGTATTCTCCCTAATATAAAATTCTCAAAATAGCATTGGCATTAAAGAAAAACTGCATGAAATCAAGTGTGTAAGATTTGTAGTTGTTTTAATCTATTTTAAAGTACAGTGCATCGTTTCTAGTACTTGTAAATATTATTTCAAGTGAATTTTCTTAAAATGTTTGTTTTATACGGTAACTATGAAGAGTAATGTTAATTGTGGTAGTTGAAATTGTTTGTTAAGGATGGTGAAATTTTATACATCCTTTTCCATTCATTAAAAACCATCAAAAAGAATATGCTACTTTAATAATTAAACTTCTTGTTGATGACCCGAAATAAAATTAAATTTTTGGCACAGAAAATAGATTTTTTATTGAAGTAATTAAGAATATGATTTTGTTTCAAAAAGCAATATTAAGAATAGACTTTTAAGGTATCCGAACACGTTCGGAGTACTTTTTAACAAAATAGCATACTAAAATATTATAAATGCTCTTTTAGGACTTAATACCAATAAATATTACTATTTAACTATCAAAATTTAAAATAAATTACCTGAATTTTACAAAAATCACAATTATAAGTGAAATTTTAGCAATATTTTTGAAAAACTTCAAAGCAGTTAGAGAAAAATGTAATAAACATATATTAGTAAAAGTATTACCAAAACAAATTAGATGCATTTATCTAGAAAATGAACTAAAATTTTAATTTTTTATTAAAATTTGGAAATTTTAGAGCTGATTGAGTAAACATAATAAGAAATGTTACATTTTTTTATGAGACTATTATTTAAATAACAAGCCATAACTCAAAAAGTATTCGTACAATAAGAAATATTTTAGTACATTCTCTAGAAAATAACATAAATATCAGGTTTAAAAATTTTTATAGAAATACATTAGTAATATTTTGAGTTATCAGACTCGCCATGATAGATTTTGAGCAATTTATAAATGCCCACTTCTGGTAGATCAAAACCCCACTTCCGGTTTTTCTAAATTTATAAAATTGATTGTAACTTGGCCTCTAAGTAGTGTAGAAACAAAACAAAGTATGTTTCGTAAAGTCAAAAGATAGCTCTATTCAATAAAATAAAAAACAAAAATATTTGTCTTGAATAAATTTGGTCATTTTCAACGTGTTCGGATACCTTAATAGATTTTATTGAATTAGCACCATTATACAATATATGTTTCCGCATCATAAAGTTAATTTTGACCTTTGAATTAAATATGTTTACTTTTTTTTTAAAGAAATAGCATGAAGCATCTTCGTGAATGATATATTATTGTTCTTTTAAAAAGTTTAAATTAAATTATTTTTAAGCTGACTATACTTTGTGGTAAATATTTGGAAATGATTGTAAATTTCTTTTATATAAACCTTTCTCTTATTTAATTTAAAAATTTTTTAAAATTATATGATATTGAATCAGACAAAATCGAATTTTATTCAGGTACTTAATTAAATTTAATTACCTGCGGTTAGTTTTTTTCAAGACAATTTATTTAATTCTATCGTAGTACTACTTGGATTTTATAATATATTTTACTAAAATAATATCTAATTTCATATTTTGCTAAATCTCGCCTTCTTTTTACCTTTTCTTATTATTGTCTACGTCAAGTGTCTAGACAGCTAGATGTAGATGAAATACCCTAAAACAAACCCAACTTGATAAAAAAATAGAAAATTATATGCACATTTTAAAATATTCTTTCATAATGTCTGAATCTTAAAGTATTTTTAAACGTGCCAGACTCGCTATCTGTCTCTGATGTTCTTTAATTTTAGGAATATTAACCATACATCATACATAAAAAATGGTAATGGACTCTGGGATTGATCAAAAGTAATTCCAGGAAAAAGTATTTTTGAAGTGTCTTGTGTCAAGAAACGTAAATTAATTAGTAATTAATTTTGGGGGAAATATATGAAAAAGTACAACAATAAAACATCAGCAAAAGAAATGAATATACGGAAATATACTTTATGTCAAATATTAAATTTGATGAAGTAAATAAAATAAAATTCTTAAGACGAATTATATGAAATTTTTCCATAGGAATATATCATATTTGTTGTTAAATTATATAATTAATAATTACATTCATTAATTATCTCGTTAATTGTCTGAATCTTATTTTGTAAATAAAATTATAAAAGCTCAAAGATTAATGAAAAGGACTGGATTTTCCCACTTATCATTTTGATCTTAAAACGTTTCTAACGAACACTAAATACACTTGCTGGAGAAAGTCTGCGTTCACGTACGATTGCTTATATGAACAACGAAAAAAAATCCAAAAATGTAATTTTAAAAAAAAACATTTAAACTATATTTTGTTTAGTTCATTTTGAGTATTCAGAATAACAAAAGTAAATTTGGTTTGCTTTCATAGCTTTTAAAATAAGACAGGTTTGTAGCGATACTATCAAAAATCAAGTAGAAAAGTCTGCGTTCATTGTTTTAGTAGTAACTATAAAAATATATAAAAAGGGGGGTAATGAGCTATTAGTAGCTGGTTGGATAACCTCGTCTTTTGAGAATCTCCTGAAGTCGTTTTGGCATTGAACTAACAAATCTTGTGATTTCTTCAGCGCTTATCTTCTCCCATTGTCCTTAAGAACACTTTTCAGCATATCCCTGCTAGATATATTGTGTTGACGAATCCTACGCTCCAGCAAATCTCACAGGTGTTCAATAGGATTCAGATCAGATAACTGCGGGGGCGTGTGCAGTTTATTTAGGTCATTATACAAGAACCAAAGCTTGACAATCCCAGCAGTGTGAGCTTAGGATCGTTGTCATGCTGGAAACGAAACGATGATCTTAAGCCGAGTTTGGTGGCACTTTCCTTTAAACTGTTTTTTAGGACATCTAGGTAATCATATTTGATCATATTTGATTCTATTTACTCCATCTTTCCAACACCATTGTTCGGTATGCACCCCCACACCAGGACTCCAACGCTGGATTGCTTTACCGTTGGTACTAAAGGCTCTTTTTGAAGCTCTGTGCAAGGTTTTCTCCATACCAATTTACGACCTTTTATGCCGAAAATGTAAAATTGGCTGTCATCAGGGAATATCACAGTCCTCCAGAACTTCGGAGGCTTATGTATATGCTCTTTTGCAAAGCAATCGGTAGGTCATTGAAATATAAGACTTTCTGCAAACCACTCGATTACGGTATCCAGCTTCTTTCATGATTTTTCTTGCAGTATTGCCCAAATGTTTTTGTTAAACTTTTCTCAAATGTCTGTTGCTATTTGAGTTGCAGCCAAACGTGGATTTGTTTTCGTCATTGAAATCATACTTCGTTTTCCAGTGATTGTGATTTTAGATGGACGCCCTAAAGGAGGTTCGGATGTGTAAACTCTTGTAGATTTAAAGTTATAAATAACACTCTGGATAGATGAATACTACCGTCCAACGTATCTGGCTATACCCCTACAACTTTTTCCATCTTTCCTCATTTTCACAATGATTTTGCGCTCACTGATACTAATTTCTTTCGTTTTATTTTCCATGCCCTTGAATTTCTTCGTATCTCACAAAAACGTAAAAATTATCGTCACAATTTTCTTAAGCTATTTTACTTGATAATTGAATGCAAAAACTCTGTTAATCTATAACGCCTGTTGATTGGAATTCCAGAAATTAAGAATATTCAAATAATGAATGCAGAATTTTTCTGCCTACAATTTGTGTGCGTTGCTACAACACCTTCGCTATATGCTTTCATATGGCTGAACGCAGACTTTTTCTAGCAAGTGTAGCTATAGAAAAGGAATAATATTTTGCTTATTTTTTTTGAACATTTCTTTTAAAAAAAACAATGCGAAAATGCTATTGTTTCAATATTTTCCAAGTTAAACATGATGTATCAGCGCAGAGGTTTACTAGACGATGAGAAATCACTTAACCCGCGATCACTCGCGCGGAGTACTGCTCTGTACACCCCAGCAACAAGAAAAGCCTCCTAGAATTTCAAAAAGAATACGCACAACCACGATTTTTTCAGTAGCTGCTCATTTTAGGTCATTGAACCTGCAGGCAGGATGCAATCAATCTCGCTCGCACAATTGGAACGCAACGACTTTCAAAAATTTATCTGGGCTACTGAGAACTCCCCACGAGCAATTGAGTTATGTTTACAGTCTGCTCTGTATGTTTGAAAAATGATTAAAATATTTGCTTTTTAATTCCTACTATCCTTAACATTAATTACGAAGTAAGTTTATTACTGGTATAAACATTTTACTCATAGTTTACAAAAAATACAAAATTATGTATTTTAAAATGAAAATTTTGCAGGTTTATTTTAAAATAATGGCAGTCTGATTTGCATAAAATAAATTTAATATTTTTATTTGTATCATACAAAAAACATCTTGAATTTTACAAATGTGCATCATTATTGACTTAATTTTTTTTCATACTTAAATAAACGTGTTAAAAGTTTGGGGTGTTCTCTACACCCCGCGAGTAACAACGGTAGGAAAACAGGCGCGAGTGACCGCGGGTTAAGATTGCGTGGTCGGAAATAGTTTCTTGATGTGGTAGTGAAGACACAAAACACAAGAAAGGCAGGACAAGAATATGAGGAAAAACCAGTTTATTATTTCTTAGAACAGTAAAAATGCTGGGAAATCTTTGGTAGGTGTACGTGATAGATGGCGCTACATAGTAATTCATCAGATGAAGGTGCATGTGCACGAGCGGTTTTTTGCTCCCACGCTAGCTATTAAGCTTCATTTAGCCGACTTACAAGTATTAGTAAGTTTGAACATTACAAAAAAGCTGAGCCCGTTGATATGCATCTGGCATAGGACTGCTGATTGCAAAAAAAAAAGACACACACGCTCAAAATTACTCCAGTAGGCCAACTCCCATCCACGCCTTCTTTTCTCGCTTGCATCAGAGATAGTCCGACAGGGGATCCTTCGTCGTGGGCACACAGGAACGTGAACGAAGAGTAAGAACACAAAACATTGAAGAGACTGTGTTGGATCTGCACAGAACAATCCCGGCATCAGTGTGTGGGCTATAGCCAGTCATGCAGGGGTTTCTCATATGACAGCCTGATGGATCCTGTATATTAATAACGTGCACCCTTAGCATCCCGACATGCCCTTTAATGTTCTCCTTTCTTAATTTTTTGCTGTACTAAATATAAACGTGTTTTCTTCTCTTATTCTTATCCTGTCTATCTTGTGTTTGGTATCGTTATTATCGCGCCATAAAAGCGTTACCGTGACCATTCATTCCTATGTGATTTCTAATCGTCTAGGTGAACTCTATCTGTCCAGAAAGTTTATTACAGCTGTACTGATATACCCTGTATAAGTTAAGTAAAATTTGAATTAGTATTTTATTATTAGTTAAAATATATATGCTAAGGAATATTTTTAAATTTTTCGAGCAAGGAATTGAAAATATTGAATAAAGTTCGCAAGATTTCTCAAGTTAAACACTCTACTGTTGTAGTTTTAAATTAAAATTAAAAAAATAATAATAAAGTAGAAATTTTACAAGCCAGTTTTGGAAATAAAAAGCATATTTTTTTTTTCGAAATATTTGCTCTTGAGCCTAACAAAAATTTAAGATATAAAAATTACACTCTCCATCTCGTGAAAGAAGTGAATGCATTTTTAATGAATAAAAATAATGCCCTTTAAAAGTGTTTCGGAAAGAGAGGAAAAAATGCAGTTGTTGACATTTCTTATTTTCATTTACGAAAAAATTTAATAAGAATTTAAGTGTTTTTCAAATAACCGATTTTGTATGCTGTATTTGATTAATGAGATTAAACTATCAGGATGAAAAGGTTTATGTAAAAATAAGTTTAATTTCTCTTACCTGATAAATACCATGTTTCCGAGCAATTAATACTTCCAAGCATGTGATAAAAGAGAAATCTCGATCTCTGAAACAGTAATTTTGTTTTCTATGTATAAAAGTATTAAAACTAACAAAAAGTATAACACTCTTTTTTTCTATCTTGTGTGTTTTAATCAAGCTTCTACTTACTTATTTTACGTACTTGGAGAAATTTCTTTAAAAGCCTTACTTGAGAATAAAGAAATGAACTAAAGATTCAGAACATAATTTTTACATATGTTCAGTATGTAGTAAATATTGTGCTAAACGAAGCAAAAGGAACTGTGTGGTGAGGAGAACAACAAGCCCCTATAAACTTATTTTATTAAGTTGTTATTGCTAAACACATGCACCAATGATGGTATATAAGAACGAGCAGTTGTTATAAAGAAATGGTGACCAGTTATACGACTTCTAACCTGAGACAACAAAATATTCTAATTCACTTCATGTGAATACAGGATGGTACTCCTTCAGCAAGTCAAATAGAATGTGTCATGGCACAACACTTTCGTTGCAGAACTATATCTACGATCGTACCATGTTTACTTAACCTCCCATTTAGCCTGATCTCATTCCAGTGGATTTCTCGATGTGATTATAGCAGAAATAAAAAGTTTATATATATGATCCACAAACCATACTTGATCTTAAGAAACCCTTCAGGTGTGAGATTCAACAGATACTTCTCGACACGGTGAGGGAATCACTGCTCTCCACCGTCAACTTCTTGTAAATCCTCATCCGATGCAAAGACGAGCCAGGGAAAAATTTTCCAAACACAACTACAGGTTTTGCTTTTCAGTCACCTTTCTATCTGTCTTTCGTTGATTTTTTTCACTTTTTTTAAAAAGTTTTTCTCTAGTTTCTGATTTTTTCCTGTAATACATATATCCTTCAATGCATTTTAGGATTTTTCATTGAGAAAAACTTATTATGGTTTTAATAAAGTAGATTTACTATTTGAAATTTTATAAAACTTGTCACTGTAATCATGGCTATCAGTACAGAGCTGTTGTTTTTTATATATTTTTTCTGTGCATGCTTCAAAATGTCTGCATTAAAATGTACTTTCAATCCTTGAATGAAAGTAAATTTGTAATGGAAATATATATAGAAGATTTTCATTACCATGCTGGATATGTATGCGTAAATGTATATATAGTTATATGCATTATTAATTTCATTCCTAGTTTTCATTTTTTTTTAAATTATGATCATTTACTTTTAGATATTTATGGTGAATGTTACGTACATATTCAATTCTACCAGTTCTCTAGGTATGATTATATCAAAAAGTAATTTTGAATATTTCTGAATTTATTCGGCAAGCACATACATTCTAAACTGGTTCCTCTATGACTATAGACTATTTGGTATGTTTGCTTTATTTTATATTGCATTTTCGTGGTACCCTTTTCGAAATTTAGGAAAAATTACATCATCTAAACTCTAAGACTTATTAAATCATTAAATCAGCAATAGTAAATTTTAAGCTCATAACATTTTGAGATTGCTCATTTAAATTAGTTATAAAGTTCGCTTACAATTTAAAACAACCATAATACTCAAACTTGCAACAAAAGTAGTAAAAAAATCTTGCGTAACGTTTGCAGAGCCATGAATAGAAATATATAAATTTTTGAACCAAAAATAGAAGATTGATCAATTATTAACTGAAGCATTAATTTTGGAGATTTTATTACATTCATCCAAATTTTCATTTTCTATTATGTTTCCAAGTAAAAAAAGCAACTTAATGATACACTTAAAATTAAGTGCTGAAAAAAGCACTCTTAGTGGCTTATTTATACCGATCAAACACATTTTAATGTCTTATTTTGAATAATAATATTATTAACTAAATGTTATTCAAATACTGTAAAAATTAGAAAAGAGGGAAAAGGCCTTTTTCAATACACATGCACACACACATATGTTGCTATTAAAGTAAAAATTTACAGCAACAGAATTTTACAATAGATTTTAAATTGCAGTTTAAACAGTTTTAAATTGCTTATTCTAACTAATTAGATTTTCAAATAAAGTAAGAATTCATTAATTCCTTCTCTCAAAGTGATGATGTTTAATGTAGACAAACAGAATACATAAATATTATTATAAATATTATTATCAATCGAAAACTATTTGTTTAATTTTCTGTTTCTTTAACAGATTAAAAGTTATCAAACATTAGATATTAAATATTCTGAGATCAATGATGCAAATGATGCCAAAAAAATAGCATCAATTGCAGATCCAGAGATTGATTCAATATATATTGCTTTTAATTTACTATATTTCTTCTGTTGTAATATTTGTTCTTATCTTGTGTGAAATATTTGCTCAAAGAATTTCGTTAGCAGACGTAAATAATGATTAGTTCAATAGGAACATATCTTCTGTTATAACTTTTATTTTTTCAAACAAAGTATTTTGTTTTATTTTTTTATTAATTTGAAAATAAGCACTCTGAATATCAGGCCATTTTTACCATATTTAATATCTCCTGAGTTTAATAAAAAAGAGACATGAAAATTATGGGGCTCAAATCATGGGAACAAAATATAATCGGTTTATTGTTGAGAAATTAAGAAAAGTTTAAGAGAAAGCTTTATTTTAAGACTACACAGCACACTATTTTTCAAAAAAAATATTTAAGACACTAACAGTAAAAAAAAATTGCTTTACTTTCGGATTATATTATTAAGTTGATTCTGAAAACAAAAAATCAGTTTGATCAACCGTTAATTTACAATTTTAAGAAAATTAAGAATTTTGGTAATTTTTCAAACTTTTATAAAATGCTCAACTTTTTTAATTTTTTAGTCATTTTAAGTGATTTATGTTTTTTTAGACTATTGCAAACAAAAATTATTATGGATTTAAAAATCTGTTCCCCGTTAATTTTTAATAATTATTTGGATATTTAAACTAGGAAAAAACACGAATTTTTTAAATATTAACTTAGCATTTTTTAAAAATATCTAGCCAGAATTAAATCTATACTATCTTTTGTAGAACATACGCTTTGTAGTATAAAAAAAAATTCAAGACACTATCTTGAACAGAAAAAAAGCCTTATAGGGTTTAGAAAACACTTATATCTTCAAAATTAAAAGTCTGAGAAAAATGCATTTATAAAGTTTGTAAATGTTTAAAATAAATACCGTAAAATCCGGCGTATAAAGCGCATGGGTGTATAACGTGCAACTGTACTTTCACGCTGATTTTTTTAAATTTTAAGTAATTTCGCCGTATAACGTGCATCTGCTACCATATTATTAATAACCATAAGGCTCTAATTTTAACATGTTTTTTCCAACGTATGTTCTACAATCTTTAATTAAATATGATTTAAAAAAATTTTAATTCAAAATATATTTTTGAATAGTTTAGTTTTCATTTGTTACGACAACAGGTTATTAAACTTAATCGTAACCTAATATTTTCACAAAAGTTTTGAAACACAAAGCTTTTATATGCCCAAAATAATAAGGATACTAACTTAAGCTTAAAATCACCAGGGTTGTACATAAAATTTAATTTTTTTTTAGTTCTAAATTGGGGAAGTTTAGAAAATTTAAGTTTAGTACTACAATATGTTTACTATAATGTAGTTTTGTACATCATGGGAATATTCAGCTTTATCTACCATACTTGAATTCAGAATACTTGTATTCAGAAGTCTAATTGTAGTATATGCTGAGGGTTGATTTTTAGATGCATCACTTTTTCCGTAGTATTCCACCTATTCGAAATATTATTTCTGATATCAACCTAAGTACGTTTTGGCTATGATATTTTCTCAACAGGAAAAATTAATTATAAAGCTTCTAAACTGTATAAACTAATTTTTAAAAAAATGGCCTTGATATCAATCTTAATTAAGTCATTGTGAAGACTCAAGAAACTCAAAATATATTCAAGCAGAAATGGTTTTAATAATGAAATTTGAAATCAATAACCATTTCACACTAAAAGAGGTGATTGCGCTCAAAAATATTTTTAATTAATTCAATTTAAGAGTGGGAAAATGCTTTAAAAGAAAACCGAAACCAAAACTTAAGCTCATAAGACTTCAAATATCTTTAAAATTAATTTATCGGAACTGAAATTTGGTGACCAGATTCCCAATGATATGGGCCACAAGAAAATACAAAAATATTTTTTTTCTGTTCTTTTGAAATTTGTAGGGTACTGTGTAGCCTTCATAAAAAATATTCAAAAAAATTTATACAATTAATTTAATAAAGATATAAACTATAATGTGAGTGTATTTTAAAAATGGATACTGCCTGAAAAGATATTGAATTATTTTTTGGTATCAACTGCAAAACATAGATTTGGAGTACAAGTAAATTTTAAAACTGATAATATAGAGTGTTCACTACAGTATTAAATCACATCTGACTATGACATAATGACTTTTATATGACAGCATCATATCATTAAGCTTTAATTTTTGGCATGTCTTATTTTATGGGAGTGTAAACAGTATAGTATTTTTTTAATTCCAAATGCGTTTAATTTAGTGCCAACGAAATGCATTTTTCAGAAGCTTTCTCCAAGAGGCATATGGAAACTATTTTCCATCAATTCTAACTTGTGAGCATACTTCAGTGATTCAAAAGAGGTGATTTTGGCCCAGAAGATAAGGAATGTGAAGGAAGGCTTAAAATGTTTGAAAATGCAGAACGGCTTGCATTATTGAAAAAATATTTATGTCAAGTGTAACAAATTTGCAGAATCCTTGTGAATGACTCAACAGGCAATTCGATCATGCCTCAAAGCCATGAACTGTCCAAAATGAGTGTCATATGAATTATAGCCAAGAGGAAAATTGGATTCCTTACGGCAAAAAAATCCAAAGCATATAAAATTATAGAATAGATTAGGTCATGCAGGAACATCAATGTCGAAGCAAATATTCATGGATACAAGTTAATGCTATATATTGGATGAGACAGAAACTTTGAGTAAAATATTATGAGCTGATAAAGCCTAAGGAAAATAACCCCGGGTATTGTTACCAGTTTAACTGGTACATTTGAGATGAGTATTAAATGAGAAACAGCCGGAATATGAGCAGAGATATCACAAAGTAATTCTGTTGCACAATAAAACTTAATCACATGTTCCAGTGCCAGTCTCAAAAGTAATTGTAACACTGAAATGGAATATCATACCCCACCTGCCGTATTTTAGGGATATTTCTCCTTCAAAATACCACTTGTTTCGGTTATGACTCATGGGCTGTGTAAGCTATAGTTCCGTTCTTAAGAGAACTGCAATAATGGGTTGATTCTTGAAATGCGTCTGAAGACCAATCATTCCTTAGCACAGAATCCGTACACTGGCAGAATAATAATGAGCAGTAATGACTAGCGACAGCCTATTATTAATCACTTTATAACAATTTTTGCAAAATAAAGTCTCAGTTTTCATTAAAAAAAATAATTTATAAATGTATAAAATATTTTTTTGTTCAAAGTTTAGGAATTGTACATCCAATAGATAAAACAACGATAAACATCTTGAATGAATTTTCTAAAAACATTTCCCCCTCCCCTTTTTTTAGTTTAAAAAATACACCTTATATATATTTATATTAATGTATTTGCTATGCTTACTTCATTTTAATGTTATATTTCTCCACACATTTTCTCATTGATATTTTTCTAAAAAAAATCTCTCTTTTCAGAAAGATTTTGATAAAACTCTCATTCCGAAGTATGCTGCAGAATTCCTTTTGTAGAATTTTAATTAAATTTTGAGAAATTTGATACATTAAGCAATATTAAAATTTTTAATATTTTTTTCCTTTTTGTAATTTTATACAGGATACAAAAAGACCACTTTTTCAATACACATTTCTAATGTTTCAGTTTAAAATAAAAGATGTTAAGTCTTAAAAAATGTAATTATTTTTCAAGTTTTTAATTAAGATTCTTTATCTACATCTCTTTCAAAAAATTTCAAAATATGAATTTTTTATCAAAATATTTTAATCATATTCAACTTTGCAAAAATTTAATTTCACGTATCTTAGAAAAATTCCTTCCAGTTTGTCATATCTCCTGAGAAGATGTATGAAACAAATTTAATTAATGAAATTCAAAAGTTAATAAACTAAGAATCTGGATAGATATAGATTGAAATACTCTGAATGAATTTATTTTAATTGTTATTTTAGTCTAATCGATATTACTCGCCATAACAAATAAACACATGCTTCAAGTATAGTAACAAATATTGAATTTTTTCGGTGAATATTGCCTTCGTTATTTGTATTAGATGTTTAAATCTTAAAACGTGAATTTTTACTTCTGTTTTGTAAACTCTATTTGATAGAAACTAAAACAAATTTTCGAAACAATTTCAACCATTCTATTTAAAAGCATGATGTACTAAATCCCAATATTGTAATAACCTAGAAATATGCAAGAAATCAAGTGGCAAGAGCCTCATGTATGTAACGTATAAATGGGCAATGAAATGTTTGGGCTTTCATTTTACGTGATTCGCATGAAAAGTGTTCTGTCATGTATGTGGCCACACAACGGTAATTATAACTTTGAACATGGTCTGCTAGTCCGTTTTAAAGGCATTTGGCACTTCAATTTTGAAATTGATAAGGACTTCAATATCCTTCGATCCATGTTATCAATAATAATTTAAAGCCTTTTTTACGTCGCACTCCTTATTGTCAGGAGTATGCAAATAATTCGGTTTCAGATATTCTGTCTCATCATGGACAAAGGCAATATCCGATTTATCTATTTAAAGACCAAGATCAGTGATGTCTACGTAGAGACAATTAGTGTAACCAAAAAAGCGCCTCAATGACAAATAATAGCAACAATTACTATAGAACGTGCGATAGACGTTTCTATGAGGACAATGTCACAAAGTTTGGTGTTCATGTAATAAGGAAGAAATTTAACACTCATGCCATTATTCATAACATGTTATCGGTTGAAAGAGCTACCTAGATTCGTAGAAATATCGCTTGAACCCTAAATTATTGAAAAAGTGTTGCTTAGTTTCATGAGTCGTGATTTGGTAAAAGCTGCTGATGTGGTTCGAGAGTGGCACAAACCCCAAGATTCCATTGACACAAATTGTCAATAAAGCACTCTACAAAACGGTGGCTTCTCCATAGCAGTGTAGGCAGTTCTTAGATATCATAGAATGACCACTCAAGTTAAACTAAACTTGATTGTAAATTGTCGTGTCTTAGCCACATGTAGACAATTTGCAGCCATCCGTTGATTTGACGTACTCAAATATGGGATTTTCAAAGAGGATAGTAAGCACTCACTGTAACGGAGCCCAAATCATTCGCATGAACTATCTGATCAATTATAATTATAATATGAGAGACATGACCGCAAGAACAGTCCAGCGAAACATACGGCACCCATAACGCTTATGAAATTACGGGCACAAAGAAAACTTAAATGTATTTTCCTTCAAGGCAATTTCAAGTGACTTATTAAGTCAATGCGACATTAATTATTCGGGAAGAAGAAGGCTCAACATGACATTTAAAAGATATTCCATGAATTATAGCATTCGGTATATAAAGTTTTGGTGCCCGATATATTCTGCTAAAAATAAGGAGTTACATATATTGAGTCATTGCTCGGAAATCTTTTTTAATTACTCCACCCCCTCACATACACGTAAATTAATATTTTCCATAAATAATGAAATTTAATTTTTACAAATATTTCATATTAAATTTTAATATTAACACATTAAACACAAATCTGCAGACAGAAAAGATTTTAAATGCAACTATATTTAAAAGAGTGCAAGATAAAACAAGAATAAGTTTAGAATTTTATACGACTTCCTTCTGAACCAAATTTCATGTCTCACTATCAAGAAACTATAAGCAAAATGTGTTTTGAATATGTTTTGCATATTAAAGCAAATATGTTTTTAAAGAAATGCGAAGTCCTTTGAAAATAAAAAAGGGGAACTATTTTCCAGGAGTTTCAATTTATGTCGTATAGAAACCATACCTGTGTTCAGATAAAAACCGGAAAGAAACGCATAATAAGCACACTATAAAAAGAACGTCGGAAAAAATATTTCAAAATCTGCGTATCTGTCGAATTCTTGATTGGCAGTTTGCTTCAAGAGGTGATCGGCTGAATTATTTATGAACTTTTACTTTTCTAAGGTTTCTCTCTAGATTTAATTTGCATGTCTTTAATGTGATTCCTTTACCATTTGCGTTTTCTTCGTGAAAATGAAAATGTAGCTTCAAATACCAGCAAAGAAACTTTCGAAATCAATTTGAAGAGTTTTCTTCTTCTTAGTTTTTTTCAGGAATTTATTTCCTTTCGAATATTTGTTAGTATTTTGTTCCTTTAGGTATACTTTTCTTAAGAAAGGTTCTTGGATAGTTTTTCTTACCTTAAGGTCTTGCTCTGTTTTGGTAGATAACTGAAAATTGTTATCTATCTTAGCTATATATTAAGTGTGGCCTTTGAATGGGCGGAGTATATACTTGAGAACTGTAAATTATTTATTTCTCACGAAAATCTACAAAATGAAAGTCGTAGTATACATACACTTGTCATCAAAAAATGTATCTAGAAGGAAGAATCAGATCAAAATGGTATTTGAAAATAACTTAGAAACAAGAAGACTCCCTAACAACAAGAAATAATTAAAAGCTGAGCATTTCTATGACAAAATTTATTAATCAAAATAGAAAATCATTACAACCACTCTTAATATAATGTTGGTTTGTCATTATTTCTAATGCATTCTGTCACATAGAGGCATTAAATTGCAGACGTTCTTAATAGTTTATTAATTCAACTCATCTCATGTACATTGGGTTTCGGCATGGATGTCTAGAAAAATTTGTGTCAAGCAAAACTTGCCTTGTTGAAATGGAGGACTGGGATGGACATTCACAAAAGAAATGACCATCTGTCGAAGAACCTCACTAGCATATATGACCATCGATGATAAGAACCATCCATGATCGGGAATCTTTCGAAATTGAGTGTTACTATGCTTACCAATACAAACTGCTGTCTGGATGAAAGAAAATGACAAAAAAATCTTTCATCGTGGAGTTGCCTTTTTTGTATCCCCGTAGTTGGAGATTCTCACTAAGCTAAAAGCGATACTAATCACTAAAAACATCCCAATTCCGTTTCATGATGCTCTTTCTTGGCACTATTGCAATCCATAGCAACGCTACTGAAATGCGGGAACAATTTTCATAATAGTCTCCATGCAAACAATCCGGAAGCATGCAGCCTTCTGTTAATGGCAGGATTACGCACAGAGGGCATCACTGTACACATAGTATCTAGAATTGTCGCAGTTAACGTGCTTCGTGCTTTCTGCAAGATTCTTCGAACTTATGTAGCTTTTCGCGAGCTTATTTGTTGTCAGTGAGAACTCTCTTGCCTCTAGTTGTGTCAATGGCGTAAAATTGTAACATCTGCGTAACCCATATGACACGCCATCCGATGGAATGACCAAGCTGCCTTACAAGGGGATCATTCACAAAGGTGTCCAACTGTTAAAAAAATTCATTCTTTCTCTCAATTTTGTTTTTTAAGGATATACTAAACTTCCTCAAAATGAAACCCAAACATATTAGTAAACTTCAAAACTAAGCAAATTGGAAGAAACATTTTTAAAGTTCCATAGTGAGGTGGTAAGTCGTCTATTTAACATCATTGATGCGGAAGTGGCTGATAACATTTTTTTGGCATGAGACTTATGTAATTCTTACTTGTGTTTGTGTAAATAAATATATCAGTGTTGCTGTACTAATTTGGTGTAATAATAATATATTTACTTGGAAACTATTTTTTTTTCATTTATGTGGGTACCATTACTTAAATTATACTTAATTTTATGCCTTTATTTTTATAGTTTAAGAAATTGGTATAATTTTATTTCTCATTATAATTAATATACTTATTTATAATATACTTTTTGAGAGTAATACAATTTGGTAGTATTGAAGCCTTTTTGCTTCGCAGTTTTAAATTTGCTGATTTGTAACTTTATCATTCTATAATTTGTTAGTTATTTGTTGATTCACTCAATCGTCTATGAATTTTAAAATGCAATCTAAGTATGTACCTGTATTCGACCATGCGAGTTTCATATAGTCTAGCATGGACATTCATATATAATGAATATCTGCACTTAAGAAAGGTTAAACTTAGGGCATTAAAATTTAAAATATTTGATTCATAGCAGTCAGACAGTTTCTGTCAAATCTACACAAGTCAGTATGCTCTACCAACATAAAGTCCTCCCAAGCCATTTAACGTCCTCTGCCCTACCAATGTCTTTCTCGATAATGAAGGAAATATATAGCTGGTCCCCATTTCTGTACTGGCTGAAGATATTTCACAAGAATTAGAGATAAGGCTTCATCAGTAAAAAGTTAGGTATCAAACTGATTCCTGTTATAAATTCAAATTAAGCTGTAAAATGCAAAGTGATCTCTTATATGCTTAAAAGTTAGCAAAACTCAAAGGGCTAGTTACTCACGGACTTCTCTTACATAGACATCTGGAAGAAATTACCTTTCAAATACGCATTCCTATTTTTCCTGTCCGGCACATGAAATTCAAAAGAAACTTTTTTAATCCTGTTCAAACTTCCTCCTAATCCGTTTCCTTCAGTAGCAATTAACAATGAGCATTGCATTAAAGGCATCTATTCTTGAGACATCTCTTTCGCTGGTTTCTCGAGATCATTTACCCGGAATCTTGGTAACCAGCTTTGGGTTTCATTTTAAGGTTTACTAAATGTGTCACAAATCACTGTGAAAATCGTCGAGGAGAGGGGAAGAAGAAAACCTTCAAATGGGCCAATGCACTTACAAAGATTTTTAACTAAATTCAAAGTTTATTGGTATAGAAGGAAAACACATTTAATGAGTTTTTGCTTAAGTAATCAACACTAAATAATCTGCATCATTTTAATCTTCTTCATCTCCGACTGCATCAATTTTAATTTTCGTTCAGTACTTATTGAAAATTTTTTAACTCTTATAATTTTGAACATTTATTTATTTACTTACTAGAGAGGATAGAACTCATCCCCTGAAGGCTTAGAGCTACCAATAGGTCATCTGAGATTAACAGGAAACAACACAAAAAGAAACAATGCTCAAATAAGAAAAATATAGAACTAAAAAAACCTCTGGAAAAAAAGTAGATGCAAGGAGACAAAATTACAACACTCGGTAGTAGATAGACTCCAAAATAAGGAAACAGGAAACTAACTTATTATAAATCATATTGTTGTGTTGTTGTGAAAAATAGAATATAACCAGCAAGAAATTTCTCTTCCTGTTTATATTTTGTAAGACGGAACCGGGGGGCAGTATAGTGGTAGTGAAATCTTAGCGTCCCCGAGATAACCACATAAAGATTTAGGAGTAGAAAGCAACTTGAACCTATGAAGATAAACAGGAAAAATGACCATGACTAGCAAGAAAATAAAGTTACCTTAAAGCGGAAGGGAAAATTAATATGTAGGTTTTTAGCAAACAGTTTGACCCTTTGCCATCCTGTATATAAATATAATCCTGTAATGTAATGAAGCACATGTTTAACTATTGTTTGTTTTTTTATAATTGTGTAATGAATTAAAACGCATCTAAATTTGCAATAAGCATAATGAAAAAAATTTGATTAATTTAATTTTTCTCCATTTTTTCAAAAATGGAGGAAGGAAGGAATTAAGGAATAAAAGACTTACTTATGTACAGTGTTTCTCAAGATTTCTGGAACAAACTTTATGTGGAGGTAGGAGACATCACATGGATTTAGATTTGCATAGCAACCCATGGTTGGAAACGTATCCACTCTTCTCTAGGGGGCGTTGTTCTCAAGAGCTTTGGAGAAAACAGACCTCCATTACCATAGACATTTGAGCTGTCTTTGTCTTCAGAGGAGTATGGAATGTTTTACCAACACCAAGCTGGCAAATATGGCCCTGATTTACGGACTGGTAAAAGGAAATGCAAGAGCAGCAGACAGATTGTATTGCAAAAGGTAACCATGGGGAGATGCACTGACTGCCGGATGCTTACTAATTTGCACACAATTTTTATGAATGAGGAAAATTACGAAGTAATAGGCAAAGTGAGGGTGGACCCAGAGGGATTCGAATTCTAAGCATGGGACAAAATGCATTGGAAATCATTCGAAGGAATCCAAGTACCAGTGAACGTGCCATCCCTACATTTGTTGGAAGATATAAATTTAGTGTTGATTGTGTTTTGCAACGCGAAGGCTTGCATCCATACCATTTTCAAAGTGTACCATCAGGTCTGTATCTGGTTCAATAATCAACTGTTCTGCTGTGGATATTTAACAAAATCCAGGTGTATTTGACTGAGTCCACCAATCAATAGTCCAACGGTGAAAGAAATTTATTGCTAGCAATGATGGGAACTCTCTCTCTACTCTCTTCTCTCTACTCTCTTCTCTCTCTCTCTCTCTCTCTCTCTCTTTGAACATCTTTAGTGACATTTTCATATGTCTTCTATCACAGCACGTGTAATATCTTTGACCAATATGTAGTTTAGATTATCTCAGTGTAGTGTTTGTTCGTTTCTTGTACTTCTCATTCTACTTTCTCATGATGTATCCAAGCATGGGTTACTTTGCAAATCTGAATCCTTACACGTCTCCAACCTCTCCTCTAAGTTTGTCCCAAAATAATCCTGGGTCACCCTGTCTATTAAATTTTGAATACCTTTGCAAATTTGTAAGCCATATATCTAAGTTTCATAACTGGATATTTTTATGTGATTAATGTATTACGATTGTGGGGCCTAAATCATTCAGATTCCCATAACTTTTAACACGTTTTTGTGTGTACAGTCAATTGCTTTTGTCCTGAAAGGAAATTTATCCTTGCATAAGTAGTCCATTAAAATAAAATATTTATTATAACTAAATTTATTTTTCAAAAGATAGCACCTGATATGTATTGTACAAGAAATTTTTGGAACAAGGTTTAAGCACGACCACTTATATATTACCAAAAATCAATAAAGTTTCTATGATATTTAAAGATTATATTCCAAGGACTTCGAGTACATTCTGCATGTATTTATTAACCAAGACATTTGTTGAGCTGTGGACAAACTTTAGTTGTATTTTTAATATGTAAATATAAGAAAGGCCATACTGGGATTTTCAAAAATTTCATAAATTATCTTACCGCATTAAAACTGAGGGATTTTTTTTGTTCAAATTTTTCAACTTCTTTTTGTTTCTTATTTTAAACGTTACTTTGGAACTCCCCATAGATAATTAATAAATTGTAAAATACTTATTTTAACACCAGTTAAGAAATTAAAAAACATTTAGTTTATTACCCAATTTATAACTTATAATTGAATAAAAGAAAAATAAGTAATATTTCTTCTATTTTCATCATTTAACTTATTATTTATGTTACAGAAAATAACAATAAGACATTCATAGTAAAAAAATTTCATAAATTTCCAATATGATTATATGTTTTTCTTCAAATATTTCACAAATTTAGTTCTGCTTAGTTTTATAAAATAATTCTCTTAAGTTTGAGCTAAGAAATCTGTGTCCTTTTTATTTTTGTGTTTTTGAAAAAATAGAGTAAATAATACATAATAACTCACGCTAATATTAATATACTAGTATATATATATAATATCCTTCTAATTAAAAATAAAAATACTCAGCTATGAAGAAGAAAACATCCAAAAAGCTCACTTCTCTGGTGGTATATTTTAAAAATTTCTTAATGAGAAATAAATTAAAAATAGATAATCTCAACATTTACAAAGGACTTAATTGAATAATTTTCTTCTATAAAAAACTATATAATAATAAAAAAATAATTAATAATCCAAGAAGTACTTTACATGAAACACTTTATGAAGTATTAAACTTAAAACGATATTGTATTATTAAAAAAATGTGTACACATTTCAAAATAAAATGAACTAGAATCAGGTCACACGGCTTAGGAACATTAATCTCTAAAAGTTGTAGCTCTTTCTTTTCGGCGCGATTTTTTTTTGTTCTTATTTTATAAAATATATTTTTATATATCTCTTAAAACAGTTTTTTCTTTTTATATCTATATTCCTTCACTGTAAAAATAAGAAAGTTTCCATGATGAAGTAAAAAATGCAGCTAACTTACATATTTTATTAAAAAAACTCTTTTAAAAAGATTATTTTAATTAACTTTATTTTTGATTATTTTGGTTCTTGTTTCTTCAGCACATTTTTGAGAAAGATATTTTACCTTTGGGGGGGGGGATTGCTATGAATCAATTAGTGGAAAAGACATTCAATTTTCGTAATACTTAATTATATTTAAACAAGAACACCAAAAAATCCTCTTCAAAATTTTTTTTTGGCTTTAATTTTTTGAAAAGTACTTAAATGCAAGTGAAATTAGAAAACCAATAATGCATTTAAAAATTAGTTAAATATGCTGATGAGAGTGATAAATTAAGTGGTAAAAACTTTACAAGATCAACAAAAAATAGTTTTTGAAGTTTAACTGGAATTATAAAAAGTAAAATAATTTTTGACTTACACATTCCTTTTGAAGACTTATATTTTTTATTCAACAAAGCCCTGCTATAAGAAGTTTTACTGATATGTCCTGGTTTTATACATTTGCGTCAAAAAAATATATATTTTATTATTCTCTCAACTAATCAATCTCTAAGGGAACTATCTCCAATTTTGTTCGTTTTCAAAAAAGAACAATTTTAAAAAAAAAGAGTTTACGTTAGAGGATTATGTTGTTTTTCTTCTATGAATTCTCAAGATTCAGTGTGAAAAAAAATCTTTTTATCCAAATGATGTAACGTTGTCTTGGAATAATTTGAAAATGTAGAAATGTTCTAGTTGCTTAAACCTCTCCAGAAAAAATTTCGAAGTTTTTGAAACAATTCTGAGCTCTTTATCTCAGTAATCAATTCAATTTTGAAAAAATATTAAGTACCTAGACATAATTATTTCTCTAATGTTGAGTTTTATATATATATATTTAAAAAGTCTATAACTAATGGTATGGCAAATAGTACGCATATGTTTTGAAAAGTACTTTCGAGTATATTATGCATTATGATAGATATAAATAATTTGCATTGTGTAATCATGAAACAAGCAAGAGGGACAAGAGCATCATATTTTTATTTTGTTGAATTTCAGCCCTGAAATCCCTGAAAGTTACTCCATCACTAAGGATCGTTGAAGGTCACAAAAGAACTATCATTTTTCAAGGGTTTCATAGATGATATTCAAAGAAATATGGATATGAAATTAAATAAAATTTTATACCATAACTCCTGGACTGTGACAAACGTCATGCAAATATCTCACCATGATCCTGGACATCTCCAAGACTTATCTTCGTTTATCATCTGGACTCAATTCCAAGTGGGACTTATCGTTGAAAACAATTCCAATCCATGAGCTTCTATATTGAATCCTACCAGTATCAATGTAAACGTTTTGAAGGGTATGCAACATGACTACAAACCTCTAGTGTTGAGTTGCCTGTCGATCTTCATTGCAGATATATATATCTAAGCTACGCGTCGTATCATTTATAAGGATGCATCAGGGACTGTGACGACCACTCGAACATTCATTATATACTTGCATTTTGTCGTAACTCTCTTTATCATTACCTTAATGACATTATATTCGACCCTGGCTTTCTCATTCCTACCAGCATACCTGAATGTTAGCATCATTTAAACCCAAATCTAGTGCGGTATGATTCTAACAGTACCATTCTACTTCCACAAGTTCAGTTGCTCTTCCACTATCAAGTGTTAACATTTTCTTGTAATGTTTGCGAATTCCGTCTGAAAGGCATTGGTACAGTCCAAATGGGAGAAAAGAACAATATTCGCATGCAAGCTGTGTCTTAGTATTTGATGTGTGTCATTAGTTACATAAACCATCCGGATATCCCGATAGTAATGAGTTGAATCTTTAGCTGGTCAGTCTATGGCCACCAAAATAAATCATTTCGATATTCTATCAATAGATATATGCGCATACAATTTCACCCCAAATGGATAATTGATGATGGCGCGTCGCTATTCACTTTGTTAACTATATAAGTAACGTAAATTCAGAGTATATATCACTATAGCAAAACATGACAGTAAATCAAATATAATTTGAAACAAGACCTTTATGGGCACATGTAAATTATAATATCTAGTTCTAAGCTAAATACTCTATCATAATGTTATTTTATACATTATTTTGTATTTTATCTTTCTCTCTTTGATTAAAACTTAGGATGATGTGGTTTATTTTCTTCCTTTTTTTAGTCAGTCAGCCATCAAACACATCTTTATAGGGAGACAAACCAACGCCAATTGCTCCAATTTTTATTTGAATTGTATATTTGTTTACAGAACTGCTAACTCATCATTTTTTAGTTTAGATTTTGATTGGCGAGTAAAGCGTGGAAACGTACGGGTTACCATAAAAATTAATGAGACAGAATTGGAAACTTACATTTGAGCTATCTTTTCTCAGAAATTTTAGCAGTTTCAGACTCGAATATGTGTGATGGGAAAATATCGATAAATAGAAAAAAGATTTTGCTTAGGTTAAAAATTAATTATCCTTGGAACAGAGACGTGTCGGAATCACATAGGAATGCAAGGTCACAAATGCCGTAGTTACGAGCTATGGTACAAACAAGCAGAGAAAAATAAGAGGAATATCAGCACATTAAAGGGAAGGAAAATAGTTTATTGAACGGTTGTACTACAACAGGTGTTTTAAAGCGCATAGACTTCATCTTCTGGGTTCACATAAGAGTTTAGTGTAAAATACGCCCGTTCCATCAGTTTAAGGAATTGCTCAAATATTTGTATCTACTGAGAGTATACATAACATGCCAGGAATCTTCCAGAACGCCTGGAATTCCATGCAGTGCCACTGTCACGCCTACTAGATGAATTCTGATCTAATTTTGAACATCTGTTGTAGTACAACCTTTTAATAAAATGTTTTCTGTCCCATTAATGTGTTACTGTTTCTGTCCTTTTATCTGCTTCTTTGCACCATAACTTGCAACTGCGGCATTTGTGACTCTGCATTCCTGTGTGTCCCGACTTGTTTCTGTACCCCCACACATTATGCAGATTTGTCTGTCAGGTAGAAAATCACCTCATATATATATATATACATACTCCAAATACAAAATTAAAGTTGCAATGTTTATTAATTTCCTCTAATTAAAAGACATTAAAAAAATCACTCTTTGGAAAAAAAAAACCTTTGAGTAAACGTATTCTATTTTTCAGAATTTTATTTCAAAAGTATCTTCTTAGATTTTATCAAAGTAACTAAAATAATCTTCTCATTCCAATCACCGATTTAAATCTTCTACTGTTAAAGTTCTTTAAATAGTTTTAAGAGATAATTAACTGTATGTTAAAGCTCACTGTCAATATTTAGAGTGTAGCATCTCTCTTGAAAATTCACTTAAACACCAATCAACATACTTGTAAACAAGTTAGGGACTCTAATTGGATGTTTTCTAGTGATTTTATTTGACATTTTTCTCTTTGAAATAAAAAAAAAAGTCTTAAAACTCTAATTAGTTTTTTTTTCATCTCTACTTCGCATAAAATAACGAACTATTTAAATGCTTATTTCCAGCTTGTTTTTCAGAAGAATGATAAAAAAATAACAACATTGATGACAGAAGTAAAGTAGTTCTGTAGAAGCATGTGTTTTTAATATTCAGAATTTGACATTTCAATCTAATAATAATCAGAGAAATGTTTAGTTCTTTTAGTTTAGATTTCTAATAATTTCTAACACACAACTTCAAAATACTGTACTAAATAATTTTAAAAATCAATTCAAAATTTATAAAATTATGCTTTAAAAATATAAAAAACATCATTAAAATGCCAAAATTTCTGCTTAAACTTGGAGTAATATATATATTTCAGTTATTTGGAAAACAATTTCTATTACTGTTTAGAAAAAAATATTAAATTATTATATAAATCATCAAAGATAAAACCTATTTTATCTTTAGTATATTTTTAATGTTCTTTTTTTATATTTCATAAAAATTTTTATCGAGACATCTGTTTAAATATGAAAATTAAAAAAATCAATCATCTATTTAAATACATAATTAATAAAATGTAAAGATTTGAAATAAAATTTCAAATTAAATACAACTTTAACTAAACAAGTCTTATAATTATATCCATTTTTTGTAGTCGTAATATTTTATCAAAATATGTTTATTTAAATATATTTATATTGCAATACTCTTAATTCCATTTTTGGCCAAAATATAATACTCCGTTTATGTGATTCACGTTGAAAACTTTTGTTTGGGGATAAATTCATGGTGTTTATTTTCGTTAAAATATATCATCTCATTCCAGAAACAACTTCTTTAAGGCTCTATAAAGCATAATAAACATTTTTGTATCGTATTCGTTGTAAACTTGACATATAGAAACAATCTTATTATTCGATCAGAGATATTTCAAAGCGTCAAAACCAAAAAGTCCATTTGAACTTTTAGTTTTAAAGAATTCGGGAATACAACATTTTCTGAAAATAACACGAAAATAAAAGAACAGAAACAATTGGAATCTTGTTCGTGAGAAAATTTGACGCAAAGTAAAAAATAAGTAATTAATTAAACATGTCATGAATTATTCCATAACATATGCTTATTTTACATGCATTTAACTAATCGATCTTCCCCACCAAATAACTCCAGAAACAGGAAAATTGCCAGAGGTATCTATAATTAATTCTTTACGGATAATTAAAATTACTTATTTAGGGAAAAATAAAGTTAATTTAAGGATTCTTTGCATTTTGAACTTAATATGTTGCATAGTCCTGTTTGATTTACACAATTATTCGAGTTCTAACATGCTTTTGTTCTCTTCCAAAATAATAGAAACCGTATTAAACAAATCTAGGATTTAAAGAATTTCTAATTTTATACAATATATTTAAAAATTTATCTTTAAGCTCTCTGAATTTTAAAAAAATAATATTAATAATTTCGAATTAAAATTTGAATTGTAAAATGAAAAATTAACAGTTTGCATTTATCGTAAAAATAGTAATAATTAAGCAACTACTGAGAAAAAGGAATTTTCTTTGGGTAGGGACGAGTGATACTTCTCATATTATCTGTTTTTCTAGTGTTTAATGCGTTTACTTTTTTCATTTTTAAGCCTTTTTTTAAGATAGTTGTAGGATTAGTGTTAAAGGGTTTTGATAACCTATGCCTTGTGTGTAATATACAAATATTATCATAAGAATTTTTAAGTATTTGTAGTTTAAAATAAAAGTGTAAAATATTATGCCTGTGTACATTTTGCCGAAACAACTAATAATAATTTGATTGCTTTCTTAACTGTGTAAACGTTGCAGGCTCAATCCTGTTGTCGAAAGTAATACGTAATAATACAAAAATATAATTATGTAATACCAAGACTTAGTTATTTATTACGAAAAATGTTCTAATGGAACATAATGATTTATGGCATAACTGTAAATTTTCTAAGCAGGGAACCAAGTCGTCTCAACCGGAAAGTCCTCTTGACTCTCAGAAGAGCAAAGTGCTTATTTCTGCATTGACAAATATACTGCCATGACCCAAAAACCCAAGAGCCTTGGAAAACCATGGGAAACTCTGGCTACTGTGGGACAAATCCCGAGGCAGCTGGAGAGAGCCAAGACTGTTGCCCACTTTCGCCTAACCATCGGACATGACTTTTTGGGAGTATACCTCCACTGGCTTGGCCTGGCTGTTGACGATGCCTGCCCACTCTGCGGCCATGCCAGAATGAATGGCGACCACCAGCTCAAATACACTGGACTCGATGAATACCCGACTGACGACTGGTATTGGGAGGTTTGGCGTCAAATAATAAAGAAGCCAAGCAAGGGTTTGGATAAATAAAATAAAATGTGTTTCAGTTTAAACTTTTATTCAATCAGTTCACTTCAACCTTAGAGGGCAAGGTAAAAAGTTCTTGGTCTGACACAAAAATCGCAATCAGCAAAAAATTAAGTTTTCTGCCTGGGTACACGTGTCATTACTTTGTATGACAGGTTTCAAATTGTTCTCTCAGGTAGTTTGCTTACAAGAATTTTTACAGTAGACGTCTAGCATATTTTTCGTTAAAATGGATAAACTTGAATATCGTGTTGTCATAAAACTCTTCGCTTTGAATGAATTTAATTTCTAAGGAAGTTCCTCCAAACTTGACAAAAGTTTACGGGGACTCATGTCCTACCATGTCAATCATTAAAAAGTAGGCATCTGAACTTAAACGTGGTTACACACATCCCTCGAAGATGACCCAAGTGAAGGACTGCCAAAAACCTCAACCATTCCGAAAAAGTGCATGATATCATGTTTGGCAATAGGCAAGTGAAGGTGAGTGAGATAGCTAAGACTGTGTGGATATCGGAAAAAAGGGTGTTAAACATCTTGCTCAAAGAATTAGAGATGCGAAAGCTCTGCGCAAGTTAGGTGCCGCATTTTTTGAATGTCCATAAAAAGTAAATGTGCAAACGATTTTCGCTTCACGATTTTCATTTAGAATCGACCAGATTTTTTGCGATGATTATTCACCATGCATGAGACACGAGTCCACCACTACATGCTAGCAACGAAACAGCAGTCGAAGCAGTGGGTGGAAGCCGAGGGCTCAGCGCCAAAGAAAGCGAAGTCGATCGCATATGCCGGAAAGGTCATGACAGAAGTGTTTTGGCATGCGAAAGGGATTGTGTTAATGAAATACCTTGAAAAATTCAGAAAAATTACAGGCGAATATTATTCCTACTTTCTTGACCAAATGGATGCCAAAATTTGAGAGAAGAGGCCTAGCTTAAACAAGAAAAATTTATCTTCCACCAGGACAATGCACTTGTACACAAGAGTGTATTGGAGATGAGGAAGCTTAGGCATTTGGGGTACGATTTGCTCTTCCCTTCCCCTATTTTCCTGATTTGACATCCTCAGACTCCCATCTGATGCAAAGCTGGAAGAAACTTGTTTCTGAGAAGAGCTTCGTTTCCCATGAAGAAGTTTGTAAATGAATATTTTCACTTCCGGTAAGGAATACAGATATTGCACAAATGCTGGACCAAGTGTGTTTACTTCAAGGGAGATTATGTAGAAAAATGGGGAAAAAATGTTTAATGAAAATCACAGTCTTTTATCATTAGGCCGAGAATTTTTAATCTTATTCTCGTATATAAAGCATTCACAGAGGATCCTGAATATTTTGTTTCATATTAATAAAGAAGATATATATATATAGAGAGAGAGTAGATGTTTTCTAAAAACAAAAGTTATAAATAAAATTAATGTCATTTATTGACACTTTAGTTTTCTGTATTATTTAAATGTGTATAGTATCCCTCATTTTTGTTTCTTTCTACGTGACTTTTCCACAGTTGCAAATCATTTTTAAGATTTTTAACAAATCTCCCTTCATTTCATTTAACTATTGAATCGCAATCAATTTCTAGAAGTAATTACAATACACACACACACACACTAATTTCTAAATATCAATCTTGTTTTAATGCTTGGGGTCAAGTTAACAAAAATTTCGATTTGTATACTTATTCATTAAATAAATAATTAAATTAAGAAAATATGGCAATAGTTACATAATTTATTATTATTTACAACAAAAAAGACAACCATAGCTAATTATTGAGTTCTTCTTAGTCATTTATAAATATAATGTAAAGTTAATAGTTCCTATTTCATTTTGAATTTTAAAAGCATATTTCTTAACAGAGCAAAATGCAAAGACTTATTACTATAATTATCTAATTATAATTAGTATATCAGCCATTAATAAAAAGCGAGCCGCTGGATAAGATTTCTTCTTTTGTATTTAAGGAATATTTTTTCAGATTTTTCATCCTTTATGTGTAGATTCGGTTTGTTCTGGAACATTATTATAAAAGACTAACCAAAATTTAAAAATTCCTCGCACTTTTTAACATAAATATCCTAAAAAAGTGAGTATTTTCTGTTTATATTACGTGTTCATTATTCCTTAATTTAATAAACGTCAGTTCTCGGAAGATAAATTAATTAACTCTGTTCCAGATAGAATCTCCTTCTTTTTATTCACCAAAAAATAACTATTATCGCGCCTACACATGAAAAGGTTTTATCTTATTAAACTTATGCTTAGCGAGGGATGGGGAGCTACTTCTATGCTTGGTAGTAGATGTCAGAGAATTTTTAAGTATTTTAAAATATTTTTCATAAATTAAATATTATGTAAAAATAAGTATTTTGAAAAGAAATCGTTCATTAGAAACCTTTACTGACAGAAAGGATATTAAGTGAGTAAAGATAGTCAAAAACGTAAATAAAGGTGAAAAAAGATGTATTATAGATAATTGTATTGGAAATGAAATTATTATGTATATGTCTAAAAATAAATGTGTCGATATGGCTTAATATTGTGAAAAATTAAATGATTTTCGCACTAACATTTTAATTTTAGAATCAAAATATCTTAAAGCTACACAGTACATTTCTTTTTAAAAAAAAACATTTTGTAGACAGTAACAGTAAAAATAATTTATGTTTTATATTAAGATTACATTATTAAGCTGATTCTGTAAGTAAAAAGTCATTTTGACAAGGCATTATTTTACAATTTTAAGAAATTAAGAATTTTTGAAGTTTTTTCAAACTTTTATAAAATGCTCAATTTTTAAAATTTTTTAGTCCTTTTAAATGATTAATGTTTTGTTTTCTTTTTGTATTACAGTAACTGAAAGTTAGTATGGATTTAAAAATCTGTTTCCTTGTTAATTTTTAATAATTATTTTTCTAGCTAAACCTGAAAAAACACGACACTTTTAAAAATAATAAATTTAGTATTTCTTAAAAATAAAACTAGAGATCGCAGGCCTAAATGCATACTAATTTTTATAGAGAATACGTTTGGGAGAAAATACAAAAATATTCAAGATTCAATCTTGAACAGAAAAAAAAGCCGTAGGGTTTTGAAAACACTTACATCTTCAAAATTAAAAGTCTGAGAAAAAGGCATTTAAAGTTTGTAAAGACATAAAACCAAAAACTTATAATGCCCGTAAAGCTATAATTTTAACATGTTATTTCCCAATGTATTTTCTACATTAAAACACTACTTTAATTAAATATGCCTGAAAACCTTTTTTCTCATTTAAAATATAATTGGCATAATATCGATAGCTTTTGTTACGACCACAAGTTATTCAGCTTAACTTTTCTCAAAAATTTCGAAACACAAAGCATTTATGTACACAATAATAATGTTACTAACTTAAGATGAAATCAACCAGGTTTGCACATAAAATTTACTTTTTTTCAGTTTTAAATCGGGGTAGTTTAAGAAGCTTTAGTTTTTGCTGTACGATTATAAAATACTAAAATGTAGTACTACAATATGTTTACTATAATGTAGTTTGGTACATCAAGGAAATATTCAGTTTGATCTGCAGTACTTGTAGTCAGAATACTTGTATTCGAAAGTCTAACTGCAGTATCAACTGAGGGAGTTTTTAGATTTATCATTTTCAGTAGTATTCCATTCCTTCAAAATATTGTTTCTCGAAGCAACCTGAGAACATTTGGGGCCATGGCATTTTATCAAATAGAAAAAATTGATAATGAAGCTTCTAAGTTATATTAACTATTTTTTAAAACAAAAATTGGCCTTGAAATCGATTTGAATTAAGCGACTAGGAGAACTCAAAAAACTCAAAACATAATCAAGCAGAAATTATTTTAGTACTGAAAATTTAAATTAATAACCATTTGACACTCATCATTTCATTGTACTCAGAAATATTTTTAATTAATTCAATTTAAGAGGGGAAAAACGTTTTAAAATGAAGCCGAAATCAAAACCTAAGCTCAGAAAACTTCAAATATCTGAAAAACTAATTTTTTTACAGATCTGAAATTTGATGGAAAGCTGCACAATGATATGGGCCACTAGAAAATGAAGGGGAAAAAATTTGGTATACTTGAGATTTGTAGGGTACTGTTAGACTTAAACTGAATGAGAGTATCAGTAAAACTGTAACTTATATAAACTGAAACCAAATTGAAACTTTTATAAAATATTCTTTCGAAAAATTGAATTAATCTAAGAAAGCTGTATTATCATTGGTTTACTACTAGCTTAGCGAAAATATTATTGATCAATAATAATTTGATCGTAATTTAAAATAAATGATAACAATTTCTTGATAAATTGGATGTTATTCAATTTCAGAAAAATTGTGAACTACACTAAAATGTTCATACATAAAAGATTCTTAAGTTCATTTATCCCTTCCTCGTTTATTTTAGCAGCATGCATATAATTTTTTTATATTAGCTCAGATACTTTTTATTTCTTATATTCAATTGAAAATAAGACAAATTAATTCAACTAACTTATAATAAATTTATTTTAATTAAATTCTTTTCTTGTTGCAGCCAGCATCTTCCTCTCTAATCTGGTATTTAATAGAACAATAAGATATTTAATTCTACAATATTCCTTTCCATCCTACCAAAAAAGAAATTATCTTCCTAATTTCGTATTGAATAGTAAAATATTACATTGTGTTCATGAAATTTATTATTTAATTAAAAACTGTTCTGAACCTACTGGAATAACAGTTCCTTGCGATATTGGTATACATCTTTCAATCGAAATTTTAGCTATATTTGTTTTACTTCATTTGCTTTGTTTTTGCTTGCTTCTTATTTTGGAACTTGAAAATCAATTTTTTTAATTTTTACTATTTTATTCTAAAATTTGCTGTATGTGATGTAGTTTTATTGAATTGTTATATCAATATGTGTTCGATATAACATAATTTTCATTAATTTGATTTTAGATTATCTGCAAAATTTTCCTCATTCAACCTTATAATTTCTGTATATATAGTGTTCCCCCTTAAGTCCGTTGATACCCCAATAATTTATGAACGACAAGAGCTATGGTCATACAATTGCGGTCTAGATATAGTTAAGTTTCCATGCATTACAGAAAAAAAAACTACTTACAGTGCTCAGTTAGCATTCTGATCTCAAAAAACAGGACGAAATACATGAAGAAACTCAATCACAAAATTATTAATCATGATCGATTTAGCAAAAGAAGACACCTTCCTTAACTTAATGTTGAAAATACGAAGCTTTGAATGCATATTTATTTGGGGATGATTAGGCACGCTATATATGATTGGTGCAACTTCACTATGAGCCACTTGGAAGTCCAGTCAATGTTTCTTGCTAACATCATATGGATGGATTAGGCATGTTATGCGCGTAATATGATGCAAAATAAGAAAAACAACCATTTCTCCTAGTTGAATGATCCTAAATATGCTGCTGAAGTTCCACATTAAGTTCGCTAGTCGATAATGGTTTAGAGCGGAATATTCAAACATAGAGTGATTGGACAGGTATTTTACTAGTGTATGTTAACCGGATCCCAATACTTTCTATAACTGAAGGACATACTATCCTATTTTCTAGACGATGTGCCTCTAAGTGACCTCCGGAATGTATAGCTCAAATACGACGGTGACCCTCCGCATAAGGTACCACGTATTAAGCAGTAGATTCGAGAAACATTTCAACAAGTCATCTGGAATGTTAGTTACTTTGAAAGGTCTGCACGGTCACCTAACATGAGCCCATTGGCCTTTTTTTGTGGTGATACATCAAACAAATAGTGTATCCAACTCCTCCATCAGCACTGTAGTAATGTCAAAACTGTATCGTGGATACTTGTGCCAGCGTGTCATGAGCCAAGTTGAAAAAAGTGCTGCGGGAAAAGAAATACTTATGAGCAGATGTGTATTGTTGCTGAAAAACACCATTTTAAGTTAGACAGATAGATGAGCCTCATTGCCAGAAAGTGTAGTTTCATTCAACGCAATCAAATACATGTGTGTTTTATACTTTGAGTATGCATCATTTTTGAATGCAAGATACTTTTTTTTTTGTAATAAATTGATGACGCTGAGCAATTTTGTAATTGACTTTTGTCATGTATTTCATACTGTTTTTGAGATTAAAACGCTGACTGCAAATTTTTCCCCTAGGGGTGCTGTAAGCAGTTCTTTTGTGTAGCAGATGAAAACGTTACTATAACTAGACACCATTTTTATGACTACAGCTCTTAACGTTCAACAGACTTTAGCAGGCTAACTGAATGCGCATATATCAAAGAAGCAAAAATAGGACTTGTGTTTTGTCTAAAAATTGTTGGTATTTTACCACGTCACACAATTTTTTAAGTAATATATATACCTTTTATTTGATTCTGCAAATTATTAAGATGAAACATTCTACTTATATTTTCAAACGAAGATAAACAATTTAAAATAAAGAAAATATCGTTAAAATACTTCGCACTAAAGTTTGCTTTTAAACCAAGGTTAAAAGCAAACTTTAACAATTCATTATGTTACATATTTACCACCAATATATAATTGAAATATTTGCAAAATTTCTTTAAACCATACTAAAAAATATCAAGTTACAAAAATAAAATTTTTATATATTGAAAAATTCCAGATTTCATCAGAGAACTACTTATTATGTAAAAAGTTAATGCATAAATTTTTTCAATTAAACAAATAAAAGCTCACAAAAGGTAAAGCAAAATAACTACCAATAAACTTATATTGAAAAGCACAAATTTTCATAACTTTTTTTCAATTCTGTGATACTCTATTAAAAGCAAAAATTTCATTGCTTAACGCGCGCTTCATTAATATTATTAAAAATATTTTTTTCAAACAAATGGCTCTTCAAAGTCGGTAATGATAATTATTAAAGAGCAAATATTTTTTTCATTTGTATGAATATTTCAAACACTTTTTAATCCAGTTACTATTACTGTATAAGAAGTTTTATTTATTGTAAATAAATATATTTAAATAAAATTGTTCAAAATTTGTTTCAACAAGCATGATAATAAGAATTTTTCTTCTCGAATTAGAACACTTCCTTCACAGAACATCACGTAATCAAACTTACAAAGAACTCTGCTCATTTATCGCTTTTATTACTCATTATCTCTGAAATTTTCTCACTATGTCATTGTGTGAGTAGAAAACTTTGAAATCAATTCTTGATTTTTTCAAGTAGTAAAAGTATTATGTAAGTAAATCCAAAATAAATTAAAAGTTGAAAGATTTTATAATGTATTATTTTATACAAAAAGTTATCAATTTTTCTCTTCAAATGTACAGAAGGTCATTTGCATTTTATAGAAACGATTTTGCAATTTATCTTCTCGTTTGCATTTTGCGATAATACTTTGTGGCAATTTCAGAATAATCGTCAGCTAATGTCTACTTTTAACTAAAATGTAAAATAAAAGATTTTTTTTGAAAATGGCTCCTATAAAATTTATAGATTGCTCAAATGTTACATAACTGCACTTCCGAGGAGAAATATTAGTATCAACAAATTATAAAGCGGTGTAAAAATCTCGGTTATTGAATTTCAAAAAGGTACTTAAGTATACTAAATTTGAAAGGAAAACAAAGTGTTCAGAGTTGAAAGTAAAAATGAAAACATGGTCACGAAACTTCATCCTAAAACTATTTGAACTCAGGCAGCTTCAAAAAAAGGAAGTATCTGGTCCTATAAGAAAATCCACCGATTCAAAGGTTAATAGCATCGGAACTAGTAATGTCCATCGGTATTGTAGGTAAAATTATTCATAAAAAGATTTAAAGTTAAAAAAGATGTTTAAACCTAAAGTTAATCTACATTTGCCAAAACATATTGATAAAGAAAATCAAATTTTTCTCCATATGGACAAAGTCTATAGTCCCTCGAAGTCAGCTGCCACTTATTTAGAAAAGAAAAATTAGAAACAGGAATCAAGAGTATCCCATTTGATGAAATACCTGTAAAATCACCTGTCGCTACCCCAATGGACCTTTATGATTTTGGTTTATTAAAACGAATAGTAAGAAAACGGTATCCAAGAACACTGAATGGACTTTCAAGAGGAATGAAGTAAAATTTGTGTAAGAGCCCTAAAGAAAGCTAACTTTCATGGGAAATACGAGCTGGAGTTATTGGTCAAGAATCATGACTATAATGCAGAAAAAATCGCCACAAGAAATACGGAATTCATAGGTAAAAAATTAACAATCAAAATCACTTCCATAAAGTGCAAACAACCTTCTGTATTTCCAACAATCATAGTAACATGTGCATGTTCTTTTTGTTATAGATTGCCACACCTTGAACTTGAAATATTCATATAATTCTAAAAATAGAATATATTGTTCTTTTATAAAAATTCAAGCAATTTTATTCTCTTTAAAACTATTGAGGGTTTTTAGTGTATATTTACTTACCGTAGCTTATCAAATAATTCATTAAACGTCACTATTATGTTAGCAAAAAAGGACACACCCACACACGACCAATCTATACTGAATAATATATTAACTTTTCTCAAACTTTTTAAAATAATACATGCGACAACAATTTTCATTTTATTAAGAAGAGACAATCGCAAGTACTCTAACTGATTATATCAAATAGAAAGCTTCTCACTAATTATAAAAGTAAAGAAAGAAAATTGAAATGAAAAAAATGGAAACTGTTTGTCAGAACTTTTATACTGTTTCGCATTTTTATCACTATTTTATGAGATATCCTTACAAAATAGGAAATTTATAAAAATGGTTATTTCTATAAGAAAAAAAAGGAAAGTGCATTCATGCTCCAACAATAAAGTTTCCTGTTTTATATAATACCTATATTTGATAAAATTTTGATTAAAAAATTAATTCACTTTTATATTTTACCAGATGAACACCTTTCAATATATTGAGTCATAATTTATGTACCTAGAACATTTTAAACTTTTAAAGCAATGCTCTTCTCAAACTCTTTCAATATTAGCGACACTATATTCAATCATAGTATTTGTTACGTCCTCAAAGTATGCCTTGGTTCCTGTGCAAGGCCACCAGATGGCGCGCTCTTCTCTCTTGGCACTGAGAGCCAAGTCTTTGTTATAACTTAATTAATCTACTCAGATGCAATGGCGCGAGCCCCCATATAGTTGTTCCCGAATGCTTCTAATTCCAATTTCGTCTGGATAATAAACAGTTTAGTTACGGTCCGTCGATTGATAGTTTATAAGTTGTTTTAAGACATTTTTCATTATTCATCGAGCCCCCTCCCCCATCTTCAGACAAATAACAATTGAAAATCAACTAAAATCAATCAATAAAAATGGAAATCAATTTTTCTTTCCATTGACGCTAAAGCTGTAATACGACTTTAATCTCTTAAGTGCGCCCAGTGTATATATACGTCTCGCTCACCCGGTGCGTTTAACACCCCGGACGTATATATGCGTCTTTCCAAAGTACTATCTTTACTGTGATCTGCTATCCATAAAATTATTCCAAAAGATATGGAATGCAATAAAAAGAACTTGACAGTGTGTTTGTGAATATTTTCCTTTATATCAGATGTTTTCCTTATTTATCCCCCCTTCCTCTAATACATCACATACACAAGCCTATGTGGAAAACGGGAGCATTGGGGAGCGAATCTCGTAACTTTTAATCAGCAGTGAAGGGATTATTTATAAACCGTTCAAATTATCAAGAAAAGGGTTAATTTTTGTATATAATTTTATATGTGACAAGCCTATGGGATCACTGGTAACTATTGAATTTGTTTTTAACTTAGTATTGTTAAATTAATTATAAAATACATCATGCAGTACTTATACATTTATAAGTGTATTATATCAGTGCAAATGGGAATTTTATACTTATTATGTCAGAATGTATTTTGTTTACTTTCCGTAAATTAATGATTTTTTTCAAATAATCTTATGCTTTTGACTTTTCAATATGCTAGCTCCCCTCTCGTTAATACGCCTTAAAGTTTGAGAAATTATTCTTTAAGGTCTAAGGTTTGAAGCTTATAATGATAGTAAAAACGGGTTTAGACACAAATGGTACGTAAAGTAAGTCAATTTCATAACGTTACTGAACTTAAGTTCGAAATATGTGTAAGACAATTTATTGGAAACTAAACGTCCAGGATCAACTACTGTACTTTCTTGAATAAAGTTTCTTGATATAGCTTGAATTGTTTTTAAGGCGCACCAAGTTCTATGCAATACAGGAAGCAGATAAGGGAGCAAAACATAATTTAAAACTATCATAAAAAAAATCCTGTCTGACGTATTTTATAGTGAGTTTCTTACATTGCTAGTTTTAATTAAAAAATGGCACCATAGTTCAAAATATTCGACAAGAGAGCAGGGCAAGACTAGCTTTGCCGAAAAAACTGAAAAAAGGGCGCTTTTTAATGTATATCTATATCCATCCTCGCCAGTTGGCGCAGCAGTTACTATTATCTGGAACAACCAAAATTAAATGCAACCGTGATTCTGACAGACATTTAAAACCGAGAGCGAAACAATGCATCGAGAGTGTGGACGTTTTCGTTGCTGGTTCTCTAAGCTGATGCTAAAGGCAGCTATCACCCTCCTTTTTATTCATTTTATTTTAATATATGTGCTGTGTCGTCTTCTTTTTAGCTTATTAAATGTATAAAAATATCCAGTGGCTACATCTTCATTTCCAACCCGAAGTGACGTTTGAACCCTCACCTCTCTCTCTCTCTCTCACACACACACACACATATATATAACTTTTATTTTAATTCTTGCCAACACACTTTAAAAAAGAAACCTGTATTTTCACAAAAATGCTTGATCTTAAATTTAATATTTAACAAATAATAAATGCAGGTTATTTCATTTCCTCTTTTCAATCACACTGATAGAGATTGTTTCAAAAAATATATACTAGTAGATTGAGACAATATTGAAAATTTTATTGGCTAAAACTGACACTAATGAAATTGCTTGAAGAATATTTTTGATTTTGACAGTGAAATTTCTTGGATATACTCGATTTAATTATTTCATGCATTTCTAAACGTTCTAAAAGAAAAATATTTGTAAATGTTTTAATAAAAACCAAAACGAAAAGTTAATTACTTTTAAATTGTTGGGATTTTATGGTTGTAAATCCGTGTTAAAGATAAACATAAAACTCGAAACATTGTGATTACTTAACGCTAACATTGTCAACATTACACTGTCAACAAAACAAAATCCAGACGTCTAAATTATCAATACTTGTAAAAGTTATAATTAAGAAAAGACATTTTCATAACGTTAACAGTTTCTACATTATACTATGTACATAAATCCAAATTCGTAATCTTAGTGTATGCTTTACTTATATGTAAGATTTCTATTGTATACTTTATCCTGTACTTGCTTACTTTATTATGCTTCATTTTCTCTCTGAACTCTTATGAGAATTTATCAATGCGTATAATTAATTATTACAAGTTTTTGTTTGCTTTAAAATTATCTATCGTTTTTCTTTTCATGACTTCATAAGCTAGTAGTTTGGTGAACTTATCGTAAATCTAACTTAATGGTAAACAACGGCTCAAGAAACTGAATGGGGGGGAACAAAGTAGAATAACCATAATAATTCAATCTTAGGATTAAAGTTGCAAAGGTAAGAATAGTTTCAAGGGTTTTGCCGTCTAGTTTATTTGTCTACATTACTAGACTGAAAAAAGATAAGAATATATGTATTACTGCATATATTCATTACATTAGTTTAGTTTTTGATAAATTTTAAAGCATTTTCTTTAAGTTTAAAATCAGCTTTTTAATTTCTATGAAATAGAAACTATCTATATACAAAGTTCCTAAATTTAACCTAAGCTTAAAAAAATATTTAATAATGTTATTTATGGCAAAAAATGATGTTTTGCTTATTGAAAGAAATATTTGCATCCTACTTTCGAAACTATATATATATATGTGGAGAGAGAGAAGAGAGAGAGGGAGACGAAGGCTTTTTCAAAACTTGTCTGACCTTGAATTTTCCTGCACGCATTGAGGATGTTTGGGTGATGCCACTTTACACAGAATGTGTGTGGAAGGAGATAGAGCTTAATACGCCTCCTTGAATTTTTCTCCATATTCAAGTATACCAGTCACTGCTTGCTGTTCATCAAGTGAGGTGCTATTTTAATTTTTGGTCCCAGTTGTTTCTCTCAAGATGAGGGAAAGTACTGTAGCAAATTTCAATAAGATTTGGTGATTCTCTAAAGGAAAAATTCTTAAGATTCAATATCTATCTGGAGATGATGCGATGGTGGTAATACAAATTATGAAATGACAGGCCGATTTAAAAATGGATGCATATCGGTGGAAAATAACTAGTGCTCTATAACACAATGAATTGTTGTTGTTGAGAGAAGGGAAGAGGAATCTAGTAAAAAGAGAAATCATTATTTACCAAACAAAGATTTCCAAAGAAGTTGGGATTATTAAAGATTACAAATATGCAGTTTCACTTGATGACTTTATGTACAGTGGTTGTCAAATTTGTTGCTAAGTTGCTTGTTGGCAGTACAAAAAGAGCATATTATTTTGGTAAAAATGTAATTCCAGCCATTCCTCAATCACAGTACGCTGCATTCATCGTCGTTTCCAAAACTGAAGTTGCCGTTATAAAGATCATGTTTTGAGGAAATGAAATATAAATTCCAAATTTTTATAGAAATAACTTCAACAATGGAAGAAGCGGTGGGTTAAGCATGTGGAAATGCAAATGCCTCATTTTAAGTAAAATAAAGATCTCAATTTCTTCACATAAATATACTTTTTCAGGTCAAATATTTGCGACTGTCTTCGTAAATATTTGTATTTGTGTGTTTTGTCATAATTTTTGTTATTGTTTTGAAAGCTATTCTAAAACAATGATAAAAACTTTCGAAAGTTATTTAAAATAGAATTTCATTAATTGGGTACTTTAAATTTCAGCATTAATTGCAAAAATGCACTCCCTCTTGACTTTTCAATTAAAAGAATATTTCTCATTATACAAGTATTTTCTTCCGTTTGTTTAAATTGCCCAATTAATAAAATTCTAAATGTGACCTTAAATCCACAAATTGCCCTGTGTGCTTATTTGCAAGCTGTAATTAAAATTTTATTTTTTAGTATATGCTTATATGATTTTATTATAAGTATTCAGTTATCTGAATTGAAATAGTTCATATGTGCATGATGTATCAAGCTTTTTGTACAGATAAAAGATGAGAAATTATATTACATAAACAAAACCCTAAAGTTCCTTACGAAATTAAGAATATTTTATGTACTTAAATTTCAATTTTCTTCACAGATTAGTTTTTCAATGTTGTATTGACAATTTTCAAAATAAATTGTTTCAATAAACAAAAAAGTCTTCGATGTATTTTTATTTTGTATGCACAAATACATTTTGCTATAGAAGTAATCTTCATATACAGTATAAATGAGATAGTATTAAAGACCAGCTGTTCTTGTTTATTGTACACGAAGTTTATAATAATAAATTCACGCTGGATTACAAAACAGGGCTAAAGTGAAATATAAATAATATTGAACATTTTTCAGTCAAACTATTAACTAAAAATTTTGTGTATCATATAACATCAGTGCAAAGTTTACAAGCACGTATGAAATAATATATTTTTCCATACATTTCTTACACAAACTATTCAAGACAAATGTGATCCAAAATTAGAAAAAAGACCTCCGTCTCTCTGAATAATTGGAACATTTAAATATTGGAATTCTATTCCTGAAATAACAAGAATTCTAAAATGCAAATGGTTTAGGTTCTCTAAATTAATCCTCCCTCATAACAGACGATGTAGAACATTCTTGTCCTCATTTGTTGTGCATAACCTTTCATGAATAATTATGATGGGTCCGAATTCGAAACACATAAGGCATTCTTAATCCTTAATTAACGGAATCCATAATGAATGAGCAAACTTAAGAAGGGGATGAGCACGCGATGTACAACAAGCGTTTTCATAAAATTCCGCGTTTGAACACGAAGTTTAAGGTATTCTTTTATCATAAATGCATATAAAATCAGCTGCAAGTACATGTTTTCTATAGCATATCGAGTTTAAAAGGTTGAGGTTTATAAGTATAATTATAGCAAATTTGCTACCAAAACCAGAAAGGAAACATTATTTTCGTGTGATCCCACTGATTACTAATGGATGCAAATTCTTCCAATTTCAGTTATTCAAATCATTATTGCTCCAATAATAGGAATCAGCTTTCGTATCTTTCACGTTTGTATTTTCGTGCTTAGGGATTTGTTTTGGGGGAAACGATTGCGTTCCACAAAGGTTTTTTCTTAAATACTTTGGTTTCTGTATTTGGAGAACAAATATTTTTATTTTTTTTAAATGAATTTGTTTTTGCAGAAAGTCAATTTGCTATTTTCCAATAAATCGAAATCTTGTATTTAAAATTTTTAACATTTTAATAAATGCATTCAAAATGAAGCCTTTGATATTATTTTGATGAATCATTATGTATATTACAGGGTGTTATTATATTGAATTATTTATAATTCAATATAATAACATATTATATTATAATTATTATTATTATATTATATTACAATTATGCCATCAATAGCTAGTCTATTTAAATTCTACACACAATTAAAAAAACAGCTAAAAGTTATTTATTCCTTCTCTGTGTCCCTTTATATTTTAATAGTTATGTATTTTTTTCTCTTTTGAACTTATGACGTTTTCTTTATGTTTTATAATCAATTTTCTATTTTATTAAATGTTAAAAAATTTCCAAGCATGTGGGGAAGAATACGTATACTATTGATTTGACTGAATCAAAAATTGACTTTACTTTATACTAATTTATTAATGTAATCAGCTACTAAACAGTAATGTAAAAATATTGTATATGTCCATTTAGTTTATTTCTATACGTCTCATCATAGTTTACCTTGTCTGGAAAGACTGCAGACATTTCTATTCTTATTATGACTTAGCTAAAATAAACCCGCAGCGACAACTAAGAGTCCACAAAATTCTCGTACAACGTAAAATATATTCAATGAATTGAAAATTTTATTCAAAAGTGTGTTACAAACTTTGAAATAAACTGTATGATTTAAATCATGTACTAGCTACGTCTACATATAATGTTATTATATAATATTTTTAGTAAAGGGGGAGGGTAAAATTATATTTGTTATTTCAATCAGGTTAATTAATATTACCCACTACTTACAATAATTCTTAAGCGAATACTGTTTTTACACAAAATTTATTTGCAGATATAGTATTTTACAAAACTTGATTTTTATCTACTCTAAACATCCACAATAATGCAGCGTTAATCATTATTGTAAATTACAGAATATGATTTCCAACCAATTAACAATCATTTGCTGTTCCCTCGAGTTTCTTTCTGATTGAAATCTTAATCAAAGAAAAAGCATTCTACACCCATTTTTGTTTTTGTATTAAATGCATGATATTCATATTTCTGTTTTCATAGTAATGCCTTTTACATTCCTGCAAACTTAAATTTCTAGCTCATTACATATTTAAGGTATCCGATCACAATAAAATTGAGAATTTTTTCAAAAATTGACAACTTTTATGATTTTATTTTATAGGCCATCTCTTAAGCTTTATAAAAATACCAAGTTTATTATTTTTCGTTCACTAGAACAAAAACTACAAACGTTTTAGTAAAAGCCGATGCCATTTCATTAAGCAAGGTGTGTGTGTTAAAACATGTTTTACTCGAAATGTGTTTTTAGAAAATGCTCAAACGACGCCAGTGCTTGCTAAAAAAGTTTTGAAAATAATTAACTGAAATTTTTTGTGCATGATCTGTATAATTATAGAAGTGTTTTAAACATCAAATTTTTCAATCGCTGTTTCATTACAAAATTTACAGTCCCTTATGTTAATAAAATCATTGATTTTTTAAGAATTTCATATAATAGCTAAGATAAAAAAAAGTGCTCTAATTTTTGTAAAAATTAAAATATCTCTTATCCTGAAGGTCATTTCAAAAAGGAATAACATAGCAATACATCAGAATTGAAAATTTCTTTATAAACATTTGGTTCAGAATGGGTCACTTTTATGTTATTTTTTATTTTTATTTTTTTGTAAATTGTTACCATTTTTTCCCTTTTTAGTAATAATAATTTATTTTTCTATTCTTAATTTTAGCATATTTTTCTTAAAATGTACTAAAGAAATCTCAAAAAAACAAAAATCCCTATATCACCATTTAAGGAGAGAGAAAAAAGATGTCGCAAGTAGTCGGATACCTTAAATCCATTAACATTTCAGCGTCAACAGAAGTATTAATAATCTGATTAGAAGGTTAAAAATATTATATTAGTTCTCCAATATTTATGAAGTATATAAAATTTTATTTTAAATCAAACCCTTTACACATTAAAAATTCCATGTAAGCACTTATAAAACAAAACATTATATATTGAAATGACTTTTGAATTTATTACCAACGATAGATTATTCAAATTCCACTCTCCAGCATTTTAAGATAGCAATACCTCCCCCCAAATGAAAGGAAATTCTGAAGTTCTATCAAAAAGAAAATTCCATATGTTCAAATAAATGTAATTCCTTCATGTATATTAATGAAATAAAAGAAATTGATATAAGTATTCAAACTTTTTAAATGGGCATTATCCTTTGGTATGTATATGCATATTGTTATTGTATAGGTTGAAATGCAATATAGGATTAAAGTTACTAGAGTAAAAGGAAATTCTACATTTTCTACCAGAAATTAAATTATTTCATTTGATAAATATCTTTTCAAGTGTGTAAAAAAAAAGAAAATGTCGACCTTTTGGGACTGGATTTCATTTCAACATGTAGAAGTAGGAAAAAGCAAAATGTGATTGGTTTTCTATCTGGGATATTAAAGAAAGGATATTTATAACTTTTAAAGAAATTTATTTAACATTTTGAAACTGCTAATATTAAAAGGATTTATGTGCGCTACTTTACAGACACGTCCTTTCAATTTGGTCAGATTCCTTAAAATCATGAACTTTTGTCTCTTATATTCCGTTTTCGCAATAATAATTTCCATCCTTTAAATTTTGTACCCGTTTCTTAACACGGTAGTAATTTTAGTTTCATTAATTGAATTAAATGGATATATCTTTATCTTAAACGTAGTTTAAAAAGTTTTTTTTATAATATATATATTCCTTTATATTCAAACATAATATCACTTACTTTCTTAATTTTTATAACTTTCTCAATTTATGCTAATTTATGTTTTCGATCTCTAGTGTAGGAAAAAAATTCAATTTTAAATAATTATAACTAAGAATTTTAACAATGTGTGCGCGTATAGGTCTGTGTGGATATATAACTAGTAAGGTGAAAGATAAAAATTCAACAATAAATACATTTACTCCCCATTATATATTTTGTTTTAGTGTAAAATTGCATTTTATCAACTATTCTACATTTTCGTTAAATTAATATTAAGTTACAATCCTCATTTTCTGCTAAACTTTGTCTGAGCAACAACAATGTGCTTTCCTTTGCGGAAAGAACGTACAAAAGACATGTAATCTGATGCATGGAGCAATAGAAGTTTGGACAAACTCTTTTTCTTCATTTATTTAACATTAAAAAAGAAGAATGAATACCTGGGGCTTATTATTTGTTGATAATACCATTAAATAAATCAAGTATCTTAAAATTAAGCAAACAATGTTCAAATGTAAAAGAAAATAAAAAGCAAAATATATTCGTGAATATAACTGATAGACAAACTGTTTTAGGTAAGAAAAAGCAATGCCGAGGAATCAACTGCATATTCAAATTACCAAATGATATAATATTGGTAAGAGTAATAAAGCTCAGTGAGAGAGAGATGAGATATGATGGGTAGTTTGTTAGAAAATCCAGGCTCGACGTTTGATGTCTTATACCCCAAAAGTAATATCAATTTTAGGACTGTACATTTTTCTCCGAGGAACGGTGTCTTCAACATTGGAAGTCTTTATTAAATATCTGATAACACAATTAAAAGTCAAAGTTCTGTTTGTTTAAGCTGTCCTACATAGCTGTGGGTAAAAGCACTGATATGAAGGATATAACTCAACTAGCATTATTTGTAAAAGGTATTAATGAAATATTTGATAATATTGTCACGAAGATTCTTGGAGTAGAACAGGTAACAATACAACGGTTGAATAGAGCAATGAGAATTTATTGAATGCAAGAAAGCAGGCGGATCTACTTGATCGTACACCAGACGAACTGACCCCCAGCTCGAGGGAAGCAGCTTATATAAGATACAGTGGTGACATCTAGAATATTCTATTCTGCAACTCTCTGGAAAATTCCAGAGAATCAATAAAATTAAAAACTGGCGAGAAGCAGTCGGTAGGTTTCGAACCTAAGACCAACAGTTCCACTGGCGGTGACTCTACCCTTGGACCACTCGTTCGGTGGAATGTTTACGAAACATGGCAATATCAAGGAGCTTGCATGTATGTAGATGTTAAAAAATCCAGAAACGGGATCTAACAATTTTATAAATTTCTAGGAAGTCTCTTTCAGTTTAAAAGTAGTAGTAAAGGCATATATAATATTACGACCAATGTAGCAGCAAGTATGATAGAAATAGTCTGGAGTTTTTGTACTCTTTAATCAAAACGACACAGTGATCAATGTTGTATGTACATTACAGTATGCATCAAGATATTCTACATAAATTTGCACTGAATATGAAATCTGAGTTTCATTTGAGAGTGAGACTTGTAAATACTATTCGATGCCGTGAACAATTTTGAAATTATCTTTTATCCATGAAATCTGAGTACTGTGATGTACTGTATTAATCGAAAGTAAAATAACTTAATACAGGATGTGTTTTCGAGGGAGTTTGTCAAATAAAAGATGGTATTATACCTCTTATTTTCATGAACACAGCTCAGATCTAATTTGCCCTCCGAACAATTTGAATGTCAAGATGTAAGCAAAATATCAAATTATCGACGATATATGAGTCCATCTCAAAGGTTTTTAACTAAAATTGTATCTGTTTTCTGGGAATCTAGCTGACATGTCCCATTTCTCTCCCGGGGTTAAGTACAATACCTTTAATAAATGAAGGCAAACTTAAGCTGTACGTAGATGGCCGGAGAAAACTGCATTTTCAGTTTTAATGGAGATTTCAGGATTTAAATGTTATTGAAACGTATAATATAACCATGCTTTTCAACATAAATTGTGAAACAGTGTGACCAGCTTTACAGTTTAAATTAAGGTACATTCTAACAACGATCTAAAGCAGTTGTTTCTAAATGCTCCAAAATTAGAGTTGTGTGAATAATTATCGAAAGTAAATTTTCCAAATTTAATATCTCACATTCAGAAAATTAGTGCTATATGCACTTCCTCTTATACGTATTAAAAAGTGTTTGCTGTCTTGAACTTTGTAAATAATTTTATTAGAAACAGTTTAACATCACTAGTCAGAAAATTTGTACAAATCAGCTCTAACCTGGATTTAAGGAAATTTCCAGAACACAGCTACAGTTTCATTCATTACTTTATTATTATAGTATATTATTTTAAAAATTTTAAAATAAATTATAATGGCTCACTAATCTTTTCTTTAATTTTTCTATCCCTTTTCCGAAAGATCTGGCCGTCCAACATAGTCTTTTTGAAGCTATCAGATACGAAACATTGAAAACTTTTAAGAAATGTGTTTCAATCATATAATCTTTGAAAAGCAAAAAACATTGTAATCCTTTTTCATTAACGGTTAAAATCGTACGATAAATTGAATCAATTTCAAACAAAAAAATATTATAAACACAGCAGTAAAATAAATATATGAAAAGAAAAAAATAACTTTAAGAAATATTTTCTTCAAAAATAAATACCCATTTAGAGTGTTCTTAAATTATAATTCTTTCTTTACATATATCATCGAATAAGAAACTCCATTTTCCGTCTTTCTTGGAGAAAAAATGTTTGATGCTTTTGTGTAAGCAATTTGTCATAAGCCATTCCCATTTAATTTTTTCTCTCTACTGATTATTTGTTATCCAAATTAATAAGTGTGCTAATTTATTAATGTATGGATTTAAATCCCTCTGCATTTTTCTTAATTTGTTTTTAACTACATATATTTTACTTTTCAGAAGCAAAATTGCATATTTTCAATACAGTAAAGTACAAAATAGAATAAAACTCAAAATTTATTCCTCGATGCTTTACGAAATGTACTCTATATACATATATTTACTGTGTAGAGCTATATATAACAATTAAAATCTAAGTGAACGTTGAAATATGTTTTATAATTGAAAAAAGTTAAATTCTCAAATTCACTTAAAGCATGAAAAATTTAATTTTCTTATGAATATTTTTCTAGAAGATATTTTATCTAATTGACAGATTTTTTTCTATCGGCACTATTAAAATAAAGTAAGAAAGGTCAGTTCACCTAATACCTTTAAAAATAGATTTTTTTTATTGTTTCTACACTTTTTAATTCAAGACGTTTTGATGTAATGCTTCCTAATTTTCAAAATAGAAATCGGTTAAAATGTAACTTCTGAATTATTAGTCATCAACTTATATGCTTCGTCCTATTTGGTAGTTTCAAATGCAAACAAAGTAATGAAAAAATGAGGTTTTATTTTAAAATTGCAGTCTTCTAAATATAACATTTTTTTCACTGTGCCTTTTCCCTTCATTCTGCTGTATCTATTATCTGAAATTTTTACAATGTAATCTTAAACACGTAAGTTAATATTCACATTATTTCTAAGATTAGAGCAAATAAACAAAAAATCATCTTTCTTCGTAGATTAAAATTGATTCAGAGTAAAAATAGTTTTATTATAAACACTACCCATTATATTTGAAAAATTTAATTTCAATAAAAAAGCTTGAAGATTCATGTAATGAACACGAAGATTATTTTTCTAAAAGATTATTTGGGGGAAATGTAAATTTAATTGGGGTATTTTAATTATTTTTAATAAATTGATATGGTTTCTAGATATAAAATTCTACGTTACACTATATCTTGGATTTTAAAAATCGAATATCTAAACATTTCAGAAAATCTTTGTATTCTTAAGATTTTTTTTTTGTGTTGTAGGACAGTTATTAGTAAACCTGAATTTTCATAAAAGTTAAATGATAAGCGTTTAATTAAATGATAAGTGAAGCTTAAATTTCTTTTTTATCGACAAAAAAATTTCACATTAAGTTATCTATTGTATTACATAAAACCAAGTAAAAACAATATGAAAATATATAACTGAAAAAAGTTTTAAATAATAAATTTTTACTATTTTAATAATACTAATGTCTCCTTCAGGGACAAAATGAAAAAGAATATTAAATCCTAATTGTAAATATTTTTAAACATTAATTAAATGTATTTACACATTCAATTTTAAATCTTAAGACATTTGTATTTCAAATACATATAACTAAGAATTACCCTATAAAATAATGTAATAAACATTATAACAAAAAAAATTAGAACTTTGAAGAATCATAAATTTAATTCGATCAAATCTATAATATTATAATTAGAAAGTCTTAACTATATTTATGTAAAATGCATAACAATTATTTAAATCCCATGACCTTACCCATCAACAATTACTTAATCTTGACTTATATTTTTGGGTATTATGTAAATTAAAATGAAGATATCACTAGCGTATGACTTTTTTCTAATATATTACACGCAGGTGAAAGACACGCAGGCCAGAAAACTTGCATTTAAAGGCAAATCCATATGAGAAAAGTAGCCTATTTAGAATAGTACTATTCACGACAATGATGCATAAAACTGGAATTATTCTTGATTTTACTATGGCCTTTTTAAAAATGAAATTTCACTCACTATCGATAAGAAATAAAAGGAAAAAAATGACAGATGTACAGAATATGTTTATACATTTTTCAGTGAGAACAAAATGGAAATTCGCAGAATTATATATATATATATATAAACGAAACAGATTCTTCTGGTGGAAAGCCAACATACTAAATTCATGTAAATCAAAATGAAACGCATGATGAACTTAAAAAAAACATTCCAAAAAAAATGTTTCGCAATCTCCATAAGAGATTCATCGAAATTTTGATTGACAGTTTTACTTGGAAAGGTGATCGACTGAATTATTCATGAAGTTTTACTCTTCTCCGGTTTATTCTCGACTTAATTTGCATCTTTTTAATGTAGTTTCTTTATTATTTGCATTTTCTATTCGTAAAGATGGAAACGTAGCATTTAATATTGGTAAAGAAAATTTTTTAAATCAGTTTGAAAAGGGTTTCATTCTGCAAGTTCTTTTTATACTTTGGAATTTATTTTATTTCTTATAGTTGTTCCCGACGTGCGCAGTCAAAAGCAGTCTTTTTTTTATCTTGTGAATCTGTCTAAAACTCCCTCTACCTTCTAGCGTGTATCATTAGTCATTGTTACTATTGAATCGAGCTGTTGAATGCTTAATTTATACATGAGCTCTAGAGAATATTTGCTTTTTTTCAAGAATTACAAAAACTTTGATTTGTGATATATTCATGAAAAAATAAGCAAATAATTAATAATAAAAAATTAAAAGATGCAAATAAAAGGATATTGATAACATAAAAGTAATGCATGTATATATTATAAGAGGGTCTAAAAAAGTGAGCGAAAATTTCTACATGAAAATGTATGGTAAACTTAAAATTTTAGAACATAAGTCATAAAAATTTTAAAAATAATAAGAAATTGATGAATGAGGGTGAAATGAATAGATATTTTATATTGTTCATTAAGTGTTCAGATATTTCTCTTTCAGAACATACGTTTAAGACTATGGCTAAGTAATGAAACATTTGAAGTACTCCAAGCTGCTTATTACTACAAAATAAAACTTCAAATTCAGCAATTTATTTTATACAACTGTCTGAATAATTGAAAAGGAAGCTGAAAATAATTGATCAATATTATCAATGGTTAAGTGAGCAATATCAATATTGTCAAAATTTCATTTACATAACGGATAAAATTTCAGCTTTATAGATCAAAATAGCCATTCTCATTTTAAAAAATCATCCATTTCATTAAATATTGTTCTTAATAAGTGTTATATTCCAATAAAAGTGTATAGTTAATTAATAACAGTAGGATATTTTTTTCTTCCTTCTTTTTAGAATTAATGGTTCATATGATTTATTCCTTTCATTAGAAATAATTATACTTGATTATTATAATATATAATATATTATGTCTCGTAAATTGATTATTTACATGTAAACTTTTGTGTTCTGTCGGAAATAAACTGGACAAATTTGAATGCGTTTTAAAATTTTTTTGAAGCAATATCTATTTTAAATATTTAAAGCATAATATTTTTTATTAACTTCTAAAATGATGATTTCAATCCAATTCTATGAATTTGGAAAAGGCAGTAATGTATTACTAAGAAATGACTTTTTAATAAAGATTTCCTTCGTAATTATTTAATAATTTTTCTTAAAAATAAAATTCCAATAATTCTATGTTATTTGAAAATATATTCTAAAGATTTTGAAAGTAGCTCTGTTCAATCTAATAATAACAAATTTAGTATTCGTTAAAACATTAGAAGTAACATGTAAAAGGCAATAAACGCACCATTTTTTTATTTTAAAATCTTAATAATTAAGTAGCAATTTTATGTCGTAATTTTTCTACAGTTTCTATTTCTTTAGTTTTTGTCAAATATTGAATTGATTTATATTTTTATGATTTCAAATATTTTAATTAATATATTTTCACAGATTTTAGCTGCATAAATTATTGCTCTTGGTTACTTTGTTTCCAAAATTAATACATAATAAAGTTCCTAATAATGAAATAACCATTATCATATAATTTTATTTTTGAATTACATAGTAAGCTCAAAGTAATCATATATTACTAATAAAATTTAATTATCTTAATACTTCACTAACCTCATATGGAATGATTTCACAAGTCTTCAAATTAAAAACTCCGTACGTTTTTTCAATACTTTTTTGATAGTTTTATACTTTTAAAAGCGAAAAAAATATTTTTCACGCCAAGTATTGGCGCCCAGAAAAAAATCACGCCAAGTATTTCTTTAAAACTCAAGTTTCTAATTTAGTTTAGCGTGTAATTTTCATTTAATTTAAAATTTAGTATTCTATTTTTGATACAAAAAGTTTCATAACTGACTTTCCATTAATTTTGTTAATTATAGAAGGACTTAGGAAGAAACTAAAATAACATTAAAAAAATAGATGTGGGGAAAGAAGTGGAAATGATAATCCTGTTTTGGCTTTAGAACGCAAGTCAGATGAACATGTCCAAAAAATGTAATTAGTTTATAGCAAATTTTGAGAAATATTACTGGCTGGATTGAGCATGTTTCGATTAATAACAAATGGGCTGTCAGATTAATACGAGGCCGCGGTAGCCAAGTGGTCTAGGCATCGGATCGTGGCTAGCGTGTCATGAGTTCTATCCCAGTACCACTGAAGACCCGCCTTGTAGGGGAGCGATGCACTTTAAATCTGTCGAGAGCTCAAACGTCCTTCTGTTGGTGTGGTAGTTAGGAGAAGGGGTGCCAGCTCAGGCGTCGTCCGTGTCACTTGACCATGGTTCAAAATTACGCGGACCGTCCCCAAAAGCCCTCGTGTAGCTGAACAGTGGGACGTTAATATTCACTCACTCACTCAGTCAGATTAATTCACATTTCAATGAGCTAAATAAATTCAGTATCTCCCTATCTTTTCAAGCTTCGTTCAGTTTACAAGCATTCAAAGTGTGGTCGTGTGTTTATTTAGGAATTATGCCTCCAAAATGTTGTGTTACTTCTGAGGACAGCTCTCCTGTACTTGTGATGATTGCACTAAAAGAAATCCCCAAAGAAGCATAAATGATTTTGTAAAGAAAGTTTATTTTGCTTACTTCAGATTGAAACTTGTGGATTAAGGCAAGAGAGGCATGAGTTTCAAAGCATAACTTTTAGTTTGGATGATAAGTGAGTCGGTGAACATAGACACATTCCCTCCCCAGGTCGAATCTAGCTCAGATTTTTCTCATTGCGATGGACCTGAACTTTTTCTTAAGGTGTACTCAGTGAGTGACCTAGTTAGAGGTTTAAGTCTATCCAGCATGCAGCCGATAGAAAGCTTTTTAGTATCAAGATAGAAAAACAAAACCCTACTATCACCTGAACTTCATTTTTGTGGGTGAGAGTTGAAAGAAAATATTATAACTTTTTCTCTTAAGAGGGAAATCTAGTTTTTGTAGTGATGTTTAAGGGGTTCTGCAGTACTTTGAAATAGAATATGATTTACTTAAGTGATACCTCTATCCATGGACTTATCCAAAAGTAATTACAAAATAGTTTCGTCGCATAATGGTAACCTCTTTATACGGAACACTGGGTGCATATGGAAAAAAATAAAATAAAACGGCTAGGATTCTTGGGGAACTCACACATTTCATGCATCATGGATTGTTTGTAAAAATTTAAAACTACTATGTTGTTGGGCTAGCAAGACAGTTGAACAAATATGTTTAACTACTATTATAAGACAGAACAGCCAAGAAAAATGAGAGAGAAAAATGATTTAAGCGGTTTATTTTTGGCTTTGGTTTTACCAGAATAACTTTTCTTGTAACCTCTTCAAATTGTATGGAGGCTTATGAAGCAGTTTATTTAATCACTGCAAAAAGATGGAGAATGTTTCAGAATGTCTATGGTCAAGTTTCCGAAATTAAATGAATCTAAGTTAAATGGAGAAATTTGTACTAGCCTGGACACACAAAAATGTTTATTACAATCACTTTATAGAAGCATTTGGTTAAAAAGAAAAGAAGTGTATAACTTTTTCCAAGAACATAGTGTACAGGCTTTAGGAATACAAAAAAAAAAAAAACGGAATCCCATTCCATTGCATAACACATGCTGGCTTCGTCTAAAGCCCTAGGATGACAAGTAAGTATACATGTTTATTTCCAACATTCCCATTTCGACTATTTTCCTGAAAGCCTGAGGGTAAGACCCTACGGTGAAGAATAAGGTGAAATATTGCACCAGGATGTCCGTGATATAGACAGACCCTACCAATGCAGATGGTACGTCAATATGCTAGCTGACATCTGTTAGATGCTCTAGCAAGAGAGAGACAGAGAAAGATAAAAATAGGAAAGCGAAAGCGAGTTCGTAGAAACATCAATGAGAAGAAAGGTTTACGAGAAAAAAAAAGAGTATATTAAACTGCGAATATATAACACAAAATTTTGTTTGAAAGAAGGAATTTTGTTGTAAGAAATAATAGCTTATTGGAATAAAATAAAAAGTGATTTTTTTAAAAGACTACTATTTTTCTTGCAAACATGTCTGATTTTGCGGGGGGGGGGGGACTACAAGTGATAGAAAGAAAAAGTGATAATTTTTTGATTCAGCGCACCTTAAAATATACAAATCAGTAAAAGCACCGCATGCTGAGCAGAAAAAAATATTATTTACACACACACATTATTTGACTTATATTATAATAATTTAACAGAAATATATTTTTATTACTCATTATAAATGCACAATCATTAGGAGACGAAAGATTAAAAAAACTTACTTTTCTTTTCAAAAAAATTTACATGAGAAATAAAATTTAAAAGAAATAATTTAATCATTTCCGTACTTTTAAAATTATGTAGAAAAATTATCTTATCAATACGAAGAAATTTAAAAACACAATAAAAATTATTGCCTTTTTTTTTCTCATCAAAAAGTTTGTTGTCGTGTTAAATTTAGGAAGCAGGTATGCGGTAAATAAAGGTTAAGAATTGATTTTTCTTAACTATCACTCTTCAATAATTTCATCAGTTACTTGCCTTCTTTTTTACCATTTTATTTCAAGAAATATATATTTATTACTTTTTATAAATCATTTCTCATGCCGTATTTTTTGAAAAAATCATTTACGCTTCATAATGAAAAAATCAATGCAGTCATTCTTTGAAATTAAAAATACATTATTAATTTTTATAAAAGAAAAAATAGCATTTAATCTACTTTACATCTGGGGATTTTAATTTTATTGTTACTGTTTGATTAAATACTTTTTTTTTTACATTTTTACAAATTATTTGAAATCTTCAACTTTCCTGAAGTGTTTTCATATTTAATTTCAATGGCTAATGCATTTTTTATTTTTTTTTAACTTTCTATTAAATTTCTAAATATTTATGAGAAAATAATAAATTTTTATATCAATTATAAATAGCTTGGAAGAAAAATTATAAAAATAGAAACTAAAATACCACTCAAAATATTATGTATTTTTCCAAATTATTAAACTATAAAAAGTTTTATTGCAAAACAAACTAGAAATAAATTTAGCTTGCGTAATTGGGCCCACGAAATTATAAACCGGAAGGAGAAGTAAAATAAAATAATTTTTCAAATATGTTTTCATTGCATTCCATTTGAAGCAGACAAAAGGATTATTATTACTTGTAATTATACTTCAGAATTAAAATGTGGATCATTTCTTATAGGAATTATTTTTTTTTAATATAAGAAGAAAATCATTTAATTATGCCTAAAAAGTTTAATTAAAATAGCTGCTAATTGTTTTTGTTATGTATATATTTCACGCATATTGCAAATAATTCCTTTAAAAACTAAAAATAATGTTAGAAAAAGAAAGACTTATTGTTTTTTTGAAAACTTATTAATCAAAATGTAATAAAAATAAAAGGCTTGTTTTTCTCATAGCCTATTTTTCCCCTTCGAAAGAAAAGTGTTATTTCAAGTAATGCATTTAAACATGCGAATCGAAAGAGAAATCCATCAATAACATTTACCAAAATTTAAATGGAATACAATTTATAAAAACATGCTTCTTAGTTTTTCTTAATGCATGTAATATACAAAAAATTGTCAATAAATTTGACCTAACTCATTTTAGAGCATTTATAGAACTGAACATATAACACACCAATGTAGCATAAATGGGGTTGTATTCTTTTAAGTCCAGTCATTTAAGTTTCTTAAAACTGTATTGTGTGTCAAATATGCTTTCAAAAGTTTAATAATTTAAACATGTTTCTTCAAAAAAGCCATTTTAGTTTAGTTAAGGTAAAATATAAAATTGTAATATTAATGAAAAAAACTGTATAGTTGGAAAAATGAATCTTTTTAGCTACAGATACTTTTATAAAGGGAAACACATTTTCTAACAATAATATTTTTCACATAATTTGCTTTCGTGAAAATTTGTAATTATCATTTATAATGTCAAGATATTTCCTTTCGAATGCCAAAGTTTTAAGAGGAATAAGCCATTTTAAATTAAAATGTTTGTAATGTAGTTCAGGAGTGGCCAACCCTCTTGGCACGCGTGCCATAATGTGACACAGTGGAGTCGTTATAATAAAACGCGAAGACTTACAGAATTTTTTTTTTTAATTTGAAAAGATTATCCATTTTTTTATTAAAAATTGAAAAACTAACCATTTTTTAAAATTAAATTTTTAGAAAGATAATAAATAACAATTTCTTACAATTTTATTGAAGTGGGGTTGTCTCAAACAAAAATCTCACAATTTGGATCAGAATATGTTACCGAGTAGATGTTTTCTGGTACGAACGTAATAAAATAAACATCAGTCAATACTAGCTGATGCGCATTTATAATAAACTAATTTTGTTAGCATCTTCTAGTGCTAATCCTAATATACATGACTTAGTAAAAAAATGTAGTCATTCAAAAGCCACATTAAGTACGTACTGAGCTTTTAATAATTACTTTGAATTAAATGATTTAAATTTCCAGTTTTTATTTTATAGCTATCTAAATTTATTGAACTTCTAAAGAGTTTATTAACAATGAAAACTAAGTATGTACTTTTATCTTATTTATTACATTATTTTTGAGTTTTGACTACATAGACTTGCATTAACAAATCTGGGGGGCTGTTAGCATAAAAATCCCATAATAAACATATAAGTAAATTTGTTTTACTTTTCCATATTTGTTTGCTGGAAAAGTTGGAAGTGGCACGCATAATTATTATTTTTATCAAATAGTGGCACTCTTCCTAAAAAGGTTGGTCATCCCAGATGTAGTTCATATACTATCAAACGATCAAGGGGAACTTGGAACAAATCGCTGAGCGATAAATGATTAAAACCTCAGTTCACCGAAGCATTATTGAATAATATTTAACTCAATATTTAAATAGTGTTTGGAATATTTTGTAAAATAGTTTTTAGAACTATTTTACTAATGTTAAAATGTTTTGAAATTCAATGCGTACTTTTCTTGTTTTATTGTTACATTAGGGCCTGTAATACAAATTTACAAACTTTATATTATATCTTATTTTGATATTATTAAAATATATATTAATTTTAACTTTTTCAAAAGAATGAAATTTTAGTTTTAGAAACCATTAATTAGGATTATTTAAATATTCGTATATTATTGTTAAGTCTATGCATTAGTTGCGATTAGTAATTTTTTATAAGTAATCTTTGTTCCAAGTATATTTGTAAAATTAATTTTTATCATTTATATTTTATTTCTCTTAAAATCATATTTTTTATTACTTTTGTGCAAACGATTTTATAAGCCTTTTATTTTATATTGACGTTCATTGAAAAGAAGGGCCTGTCTTTTTAATATCCAAACGCTTATGAAAATTATATTATGTCTCCGTAACTCACTAATTACATAAAAATTAATTTTTCAAAGGTAATTTATTAAAGTAATTTAACCTAATTTATGTAGAACATTATTTTTTACTCAAAAAATACTTGAGACAAACTGTACATGAGCTAAGAATTTTGCTCAGTAAAATAATATGCTTTTCAAAAAGATTTATTCTTTGAGTACAGGATAAAAGTCATAAAATTTCTACAATAAATGTTTTAGAACATTTTGAATGGAAGCTAAATACTAAGAAAATAGTTTGAGAATGACATAAAAATTTGTTCTTTGCAAAATTGTTAAATATAAAACTGAAATCAAAAAAGATAAGTTGAATCTAAAGGGTAAAAAGATAAATGTGACAATCTAATAATCTACCGTAATTTGAGATTAACTGAGTGTCTCTTCAAAAATTATGAGTTTAGTTAAAGAGTAATGTGTTAGTAGAGCAAAAAACAGTGCCACTTTGTTCTAAACATTTAATTTTGTTAATGTGAACAAGTATAGCTGCGATACACAAAATATTATTTCAAATTATACTAAAAGATTTTGTTATCTTACTGTAAAAAAATAAATCATTTATAAGATTTTTATCACAGATTTAGGAAATGTGGATTCTTTGTAAACATTCAGGTAATACAGATTTAATTTTTAAAAATTTTAAATAATGTTTTGTTTTACACGTCATTAATTTCATAAGCGATACTTTATTTAAAAATTCTGAATTATTATGTATACTAATAATTAAAGAAAAATAAATTTTTTAAATTTTGAAATTCTCTCTATTTTTTGTTTTTTTTTCTGTCTCTTTTCTTATTTTAGATACGATTTACTCTTAAATCACTACTATTAAGAAAAGACACAGTCTTTAATCAGATGATATGTAATGTACTTAAAGTATGCCAGTTTTTGTAATAAATGCAAAAATATTTATTACATGTATGTTAGTTTCTTTAATGAATCTGATAATGTACTACACATATTTGTCAGTTTTTCAATACAATATAAAAGTAGTTTTTAATGGGACATATATAGGCGAAAATTCATCATATGTATCATCATCACTTCTACTTTTTTTGATGATGGAAAGAATATCAAGCTGGAAATTATACATTCTTATATTTTATTTCTCAATGGTTTGCTTTAAATTAGATGTACAGTATTTTAGCATAATATTATGGATTGTGTATACATACATGGGGAGTGCCTTTATATTAAGATTACCCCTCTCCCCCCCAGAACAATGAGCTCTGCAAGAGACAAGACCACGGCACACGCGTAGTTGATACTGGAGTAGGGATTGCAATACCGGGATACCAAATACCGGTATTTTGAGCCATTTGTACAATTTTGTAATACCGGTATTCGTAAGTTTTAATACCGTTTCTTCGGTATTTATTAGCAATTTTTTTAAATCGTCTCCACCTTTTTTTAAATCGTTTGTTCAAGAATCCCCAACATAGCAAAATATTATAATTTTTTGTTTTTATCTCTCCCTAACGGAAGAAATTAATTAGGCTGTTAATATAAAACTGCATCATACAATCAAAGAAGTGATAAAATATGTGAATCATCCAAGGAGATGGGCCCAAACTATCCTATTACAACTCAGAGTGATACTGCACACGAGTAGGATCCGTAGTCTGATATTAGTATCTGTGAAAACAAGGTTGTAGTTGTGAAAATAGTGTGTAATGTTTCAATATATTTTTAATTGGTGAGTTTGTTGTTCACATTATTTTTGCATATCATACTTTAAAGCTCAAAATATTTTTCAGATTCATTACATATATACTCATAAATAATAACCTGTAATAATGAATAAAAATAACTTTAAAGAACATAAAAAACAGTTGATAATACTTCAGTTTTTGTTTCATTATTTATATGAAAAAAGAATATGGTGGCATAGTGTAAAAAATGTTCAAGAGTTATTAAAGTAAATGGAGGAAGTACAAGCGGACTCCATACGTATTTAAAAACGAAACAGGATACAAACTTTTAAAGAGGAAGGAATCTAATTGTGATGAAGATACAAATTTAAGCACAGTTTTTAAGTCCAAGCCATGAGGGATTTTAGATTATTTTGAAAAAAAAAGATAATTTGGATCAAATATTACAAGTAAAATGACGGCATTAAATGGTTTACCATTTCGAGTTTTTTGTATTTCTGCTGAATTAAGAAAATCCCTATCCCCCAGAGGTTTTTAATATCTTCCAGCATCGATTAATATTATAAGAAGAACTGTTATAAACCACAGTAATGGTGTTTGCAATTCTTTGAAACACGAGCTAATACAATTAAAAGTAAATGGTGAAAAATTTTGCCTTACATTTGATGAATGGACGAGTGTGAGAGATGACGCTATGTAAATATTAATATTCATTCAGATAAAAATTTAGAGAATATAGGACTTACACGTGTATCGGGAAGTAATCCAACCGAAAAATGTGTAAATATGCTTAAATCTAAATTAGAGAAATAAAACTGGCAAATAAACTAAAGGAACACCTGTGTTTTCTTTCGTCTTCTAAATTTTCTACTACGAGTATTAAAACCGATAACCGATAAGATCTAAAAATACCGAATACCGGTATTGAACTTTTAGTCCGATATTGCACTCCCTATGCTGGAGTATATAAAGCCTCTCTACTGTCCTGCTATGGAGAGTTTGGTGGACTGCTCACGGGCAACCATTGAAAGTACTTATAAAAAGTAGTATACGGATGGAGAACTACAGTTCTGTCAGGGCTGTCATAGTGCACTGATTACAGAAGGGAGAGGAGACTGTTATACACTGTTTTCTATAGGCGAAGGTTTAGAACTACCTTTATCACCAGCAACTGTAACATGAAGCCCAGATGGTGTGTCTCAATACACAGTACAGTGTACGCTGCTGAGTATGTGGCTACGCAGCTGGTACCCGAATGGCATCCCGCCGCTGATGGTCTGTCATTCCCAAAGGCACTTCCAATAGGGCATTAAATGCAAGATAATAAAAAATGGAACATGGTCAGATGAATCCCGTTTTTAGATAAATCACATTAACAATTGAGTGCGAATACGCTGATATATAGCGGAAACTATGCATTTGAGTGGACAGTTGACCAGATGCAAGGAAATGGCAGAGGCATCATCCGGTGCGAAAAGTTTTCACGCGGCATATTAGAACCCATCATCAAAATAGAGAAATATGTGATGTCTATGCGCTATGTGAACATGATTGTCCCCTATAAGCACTCCTTCATGGCATCATACTCTCGGCAGGTGACGGTATTTACCAACAAAATTCAACATATAATAAGGGCAGAATCATAAAGGGGTGGTTTAAAAGGAGTATTCTGGTGAATTTCAAGTCTTGTCTTGGCCTCCGAATTTACCTGACATGAATAAAATCAAACAATTGTATTTCACATGGAAAACCGAATTCATGCTGCCTCGCACCTCTCAATAAACGAAAATTGCAGAATCAGTTTATTAGTGCATAGTGCATAGTCACCTGATCGTACTTCATATCAAACAGGTAGTCATAATGTAACGTCTCTCCTGTATATATATGTATGTACTCATATATATACTAGGAATATAGAATAAAACATCAAGCAAAAATAGTATAGTAAAAGGTATATAGTAAGCTAGTCACAGTATATATATATATATATATATATATATATATAATGCACATAACCTTTACCAAGGGCAGAAATAATTAAAAATAATTTTAGTAATTCTAACGAATTTACATGTGAGTTGTACAAATGTTCTTCGTTGTTTTAATTTTTTGCTTATAAGTATTAATCAATCCATAATTATTTTGACAGTGATGGAAAAATACGTTAATTCAACAAAAAAATAAAAAGTTGCTTTGAAGAAACATTTCGTTCAATTTTTATTTCTATTCTAATTTGTGACGTGGTGTGACATATTAATTAACTATAGAAATATTACTTTTTGAATGCAATTTACTTTTTAAGGTATTTGAATAATAAATTTTAAATAAACTAAAAAGGTAGAGAAGTTTACCCTAACAGGAATTATTTATCAACTTACTTATTTCTTAAAGTAAAATGATAAATAATTACAATCTTTAAGTTATAGATCCTTATAGAGATATTCAGATCTACTTGCAATATATATATTTCTTCCTTAAGTTTCTTTGATTTCTTTAAGCGTCTATTATATATATATATATATGTTATCTCTGATCTCTCCTCTGAACTTCAAGCTCAGGAATCCTTTTAGAAAATATCTTCTTAGCGGCCCACTTATCCTTTCCTCTGTAAACTTCTACTCACATAGTAATATTAGTATGTATTCACCATGATCCTTTCATAAAGTTAAGTTCTCATATCGAACCACATAATAAAGTTGTCCATTAGGTTAGGTAAGGTAAATGCGAGTGAATACCATCTGCAACTCTAAATCACAAAATCCAAACATTTACTCCACAGTTTTCGGACCAACTTTGAAGAATGATGCCAATATATAATTTAAATCATACTAGAATACTGCATTTAAGCATAGATTTGGTAACTTGCAAAATCCATGACTTATTGTTTACTTCCTATGAATTTCCGTAAATAACCTATTAAGTTTTTACATCCATTATCATATACTTAATTTTAAAATGAAGTACTACATTGTATTTCTTAAGTCCCTTAACTGTCTGGTTATTTTGATGATTTGGGTACCTAAATTATCAAATTTTTATAGGGAAAAAGTCAAATCCTTAGAACAAAATAAAACCTACTTAGTAGCTAAAACTGATATTTTAAATTACGTACATAAAAATTTTTAGGTTTTGCAGCAATTGTATATTCATTTGAGGTGGCAGAACATAGCTCGACAGTAGTAATGTCTTCTTTAAGTGGAGCATTATTTTCTAAAAAAATAATAAATAAACAAAAATAAATAATAGTAGCTAAGAAATTCTATTTTGTGTGGTTTTGTGAGCCCAAATTAACTTTTTCCCGATATAGATTTGGGTTTGACATAGAGATGAAGCTGAAATAAACTTCTCTCGATATGTATACGGGAATAACAATAAGAATCACTCAAAATAAAAATTACCAAATATAACACACGGATGTTTTGGAGTACTAGTGCCTACCCGAGACAATCTCGGGCATTACTATTAAAAGGTTAAAGACATTCAATAAACATATACACTACCCAAAATACTTAAATAAGCAATGTTCTTCATGAAAAAAAATTTCCATCTAAAAAAAGTTTTTTAATAAATACCAGATATAAAACAAATTACTTTTTGAACTTTAAGGCGAAAGCCCTTTAAACCGAATTTCCTAACTCATGATCGAACAGAATATGAAAAGAGAAACAGATGAAGAGAATATGCTACACGACTGAAAGTGATGAAAGATTTTAGGTAGAATAAAAAGAAATACTTTCTCTGGAGCTGTTACTTATCAATGTAGAGAAGCCCAATCTACACAGGTGAAAACCGGAATGAAAAGCATAACGAATACAAAAAAGACGAAATTCTGGAAAAAGTGTTTTGCAATCTGCATAAGGGATTCTGTCGAACCTTTGATTGGCATTTTACTTGGAGAGGTGATCAGGTGAATTATTCATGAAGTTTAACTCTTCTCTAGTTTTTTTCTCGATTTAATTTGCATGTCTTTAATGCGGTTCCCTTATTATTTGTATTTTCTTTGACAAGATGGAATCGTAGCATTTAATGTCGGCGAAAGAAAATCTTGAAATCAGTTTGAAAGGTTTTCTTGTTGCTTGTTCTTTTTTTTTCCTTCCGGAATTTATTTTACTCCGAATGTTTGTTCCATACTAGTACAGTCAAGTGCATTTTTTTCTTATCTTGAGAATCTATCGTTTCTAAAACTCGTGCTCTGTTCTGGTGGATGTCTGCATATCATTACTTGCCATTTCTATTGAATGTGACTGTTGAATGCGAAAATTATGCTCGAGCCTTAAAAAGTATTTTTTTATTTGACACGAAAATATAAATATAAAACCCCGTCTGTATAATGAATGAATTGATTGTTATAATCACACACAACAATAAATTATTTATAAAAATAATTCTAAGAAAATATGTGCATATTTTAATTTTGTAGAATTTGAATATGGATGCATAACGATATACGTACTAAATTTATGAACAAATGTGTGTGTGTTTGAAATTAGAATTAAACTCTCAGAAATATATACCGTATTTATTCGAATCTAAGCCACCATTGATTCTAAGACGCACCCCAAATGTTCAACAAATGTTTGTGAAAAATGAAAAATACTGTGAAATGGTTTATCGATATCCTTGTTTAACGAAAATAAAATAGATTTAGAAGGAGAACTAATAAGAAGAGAATAATTAGTTATCTTACTAATATTATAAACTTTTAAATACATATATGAATATTTTATTGTTCTAATGTGGCCACGGTACCCGAGTGATCTAGGCATCGGATCATGGCTAGCGTGTGATGAGTTCGATCCCAGTATCACTAAAAACCCGCCGTGTAGGGGAGCGATGCACACGCGTTAAATCTGTCGAGGGCTCAAACGTCCTCCCGTTGGTGTGGTGTGGTAGTTAGGAGAGGGGAGTGTCAGCTCAGGTGTCATCCGCGTCATTTGACCATGGTTCAAAAGTACGCGGATCGTCGCCAAAAGCCCTCGTGTAGCTAAAACAGTGCGACGTTAATATTCACTCACTCACTCAATTATTCTAATTGTCCCAACAAACGAGTTTTTTCCTTCGATTCCGAGTCTCACCTGATTTTTAATCACATTAACAAAACAAAACAAAATTGCGGCTTAGATTCGAATAAATACGGTATGTCTTGAGTAGCTTTCTCAGCCACATTTATTAGTCTTAAAATTTTAATCTTCTTGTTTTTTAATAGAAATTTTTAAGCTGATTCACATAATGTTTTGGTTAAATTGTGAGAGCTAATTGCGTAATTATTTTCAACTTTATGCTCTAGCATAAATTTCATCTTATTATTTATTATTCGCATTTGTATTAGAAAAGCATAAAATAATTGAGATTTGCTTAAGTAATTTCTTCTTAAAATAGTTTAGTTCACTTATTAAGTCCTAACAAATATCTAGTGATGTGAAATGAATGAAATGATTGTCATTGTTTTCGCTTGAAGCTAGATTTATATTTTAAATACAGAAAATTTTTAATTAAATATTTGAAATGCGATTTAAATACATAAGTTTAAATTTTCAAATTCAAAATGCATTCATTTCATATTTTTAGAGTAATGTATAATTTTTAAATGTAACTTATATGCCCCACATATAGTGAAAAATCATGTAACTTCTTGAACAGTAACTCTCATTTATGGGAAGTTTCAGAAAATAATTTTCATATTTTAAGAAGTATTAATTATATAGAACATGAATTTAATAATCAATTAACTTAATGTACGTACTGATACTATGACTAGATATTCCGCTCTTTAGACAGTCTGTTAAAAAGTTTCTTTTATATATATTGCACTGACTTTATAGACAAGTCTTTGTTGAATGATTAAAATAATTTTTAAATGATTCGAGATATCACGGATTTATTCTTAATATGCTTCGAAGCATGTTTATTTGCTTTCTTATGGTTTATTGCTATGAAATGTAATGAAGATTGATGACTACATGGAAATTTGAACCATCAAGAATTTTTCTGTCATTTATGTAAATATGTTTTCTATGTCATTTATGTAAGTATGTTTTCTATGTCATTTATGTATATTATTAATTGTAATTCAAGATATATTAAAAAATTTAATTTAAAATTTTCATTATATCGTTTTAGACAAAACTGTTCCATATTTAAGCTAATATCAATTACAGTGATTGTGTATTTCTCGTTTTAAATTTCACTCTTGTATTTTGTGTTTGATTTGTGCCATGATTGTTATTGATCTTTATATTAATTGATATATTGGTTGATTATTAGTGTTATTGATATCTATTGTTATTAATATCTATTATTATTGATGTCTATTATTAAGGATATCTATTATTATTGATATTTATTATTATTAAATCTATTATTATTTATATCTATTATTATTGATATATATTAATATTGCTATCTATTGTTATATATATGTTATTACTGATATCTATTATATATATATGTCATTATTTATATCTATTATTGATATCTATTGTTGCATATATGTTATTATTGATATCTATTGTTATATATATGTTACTATTTATATCTCTTATCATTGATATCTATTATTATTTATATTGATTATTGTTTTTTATATTGATTGTTGCTGACATTAATTACTGTTTATTGATAGCAATATTTTGTATATATTTAGATTTTTGCAATAGAATCAATGAGAAAGTTAAATATCAATAAAGGCTCTTTATAATTTATGAGACAGAGAGAGAGAGAGCTCTAAATTTTCTGCATGTTTAAAATTCACTCTAAGGTAATAAATAATAAGATTTAAGCTAACAAAGCTTATCATTTTTTTTATAAAATATAAAAAAATGAGACTGCATTCTTTTGGTTTAATTTCTGAGTCACTGAAAGCAAATTAAAAATAAAATTTTTGATAAAAAAAACTTCGATGTAAATTATGTATAGTACAGAACTGGTAGACATCTTGAGAAATATCGCCCAGCAAACTTTAGAAAATAAAATCTCGAGAAAACTGTGTTGGAAAAAATATCGAATGCCACTTCCGAGATAAGAAACTGTAAACTGATTAAGTAACCATGTCAAAAATGATAGCTATCTGCAAGCTCTACGTGCAAAAGTGCATTCTTTCTCATATAAAAAAGTATTAACAAACTTACTAGTTCGACTAAAGAAAAATGCAGCGTTAATCACTTCATTGATTTTTTTGTTTGTTTACTGAAGCTATTATTTTGCCATCATTTTATCATTTTTCAGAGTGTGTTTACGATATTTTGAGTGCTTCACATGATAAAAAAACGTAGCTACAATTTTTTTCTTAAGTGATTTGTTGATACAAGTGACTTATAACTTAAGAATTATGTTTTAAAAAATATTTTGTGACTTTTTTTATGTTGTTTGTTTGTTTTGCTATTATATTCTATATTTTTTATCCCCCTGTATTTTCTTTTTTTTTTATATTTTCTTTTTTCATTTATATTTTATTTAGTGTATTTAGTTCTTATATTGCAAATGCCAACCCAATTTTTTTGCTTTTATTCCTTACTATATACTTTTTTTAAAAATTATTCTTGATCTAAATGTAATATTTCTAGTCTCTTCGTGAGAACAAAAGTAAATAAATTTATGATTAATTATAACCTTAAAAAATCAATAAACTAATTTGAATGTTTTGGCTTTATAATTTTTAAGGAGGTTATAAATATTTCTCTAGATAGTTCCTCGTGGTGGTCAAACCTGAAATTGCTGTGAAAATTCATTACTGATATATGCAGTGTGTTTGTTAAAAACGAAGTTTTCGTATTGATAAGATTTTTTTTATATATAAAATAAAAACCTATTTATATGCATTTTATCAGTTTTAACTGGTCTTGACACTTTTGATAAAAATATTAAGAACGTTTTATCCACCCAAATTTAATTTTAATAATGCATACCTATATATATTATTATTTATTTTATTATCTCTTTTTTATGAAAAAATTCTAAATATATTTTATTATTCAAAAAAAATTTAGCTGTTTTGGAGCTTTAAAAAAGGATGTTTTCATCTTTTTTATTAAGTAAATCATATAGAATAACATAATTATATTTGATTTTACTTATTATGTAATAAACTTTCATCTCCAATAATTAATTTTTGATAATAATACAAAGTTTCCTATGCTACATCCAAATACTAAATATCATTATAGTTATTTTTATACATCAATTAAGCCCTAAGCTTAAATTTATAAAGATATGTTATTAAATTTCTCCTTTTTAGAACCATTCTCAGCGATACCTTTTAATCAATAGACTGTACTAATAATATGTAAATTATGGGATGTAACATACTTATTTAACATTGTTTTATTATTTCTTCACTTGGAAACATTCATGTACACCAATAGTGTATGTGTCCATGCACTCGCTTCTGTGTGCCATATGTCTTTTCTTTCTAAAATATTTTTTTTAAATATTCACAGTTTTTATTTTGTTTTACCTACATTTGTTTCGTTTTCAGGTACTTCTCTAATTTTTCCTTATCTCCAATACGGTTATTATTTTGGCGGGATATGTTGGCTTACTCACGTGTTGTTATGCATATTAGTTTTCTTACAAAAAATTAAATTTATTTATCTTTTTTGTTTTCTGGCTGTAGTATGTAGATGTAGATTAACTAAAATATTGAATCATATTTGGTGTTGGAAACCAACATATATTTTTTAAGCAATCATCATTTAGTATTATGCTTATAAGAAGAGTATTTTAAGAAGTTTACAATATTTTTTCTTCCTTTCAGCTCAGGGGTATATGCAATCATAGGGAAAAGTTGCCTGGCCTTAAAATTTCGTACCAAGGCTAAACTTTTGCTATTATGCAACTGTGACAATCTCATTTTGACATTTTATAACTGCCTTAGTATATTTCTAATGATTGCCTAGATGTATGCATTTTATGGTAAGATTAATGATTATACTCGATGAAAAGTCAAAAAGTAAAGGGACTTTGGCAATTTCTCTTTCCAAGATTTAGCAACAACACTAGTATCCAGCACTAAATGAGGGGTAGTCGTCACACTTCTATACAATGTGCTACTCGTCTTCCTTCGTTGTCGTTGGAGTATAGAAGACAGTTCAACAAGGTCCTGTTCTATTGTCCTTCTTTATGTGACGATGAAAGATCGGGCAGTCCATCACCATCAAATACTGAGGGTTGTCGTTGTTGAGGATATAGTGATGGAAGAAATGGCTAGTATCCAACGCAGGTATCACACCTTCCGTAAACAAAAAGCGAAACACTGCCCTCCTTTCACATTGGTGCAGATCGACAATGGAGCTGCTATGTTGAATGGCCTGCTACACTCCAATGACTACGAGGAAAGACGAGTGACAAGTTGTATGGATTGTATTTTTTTAGATTAGAATTGCATTTTATTAGATTATTTTATTAGATTGTCTTTTATTAGATACATGTTGCAACTTTTAGATGAGGAGATTCTTATAATAACTTACACCCTTACTTTAAGAACTTTTCTAAAAATGCTTGGCTTATATACGGTGTATAATTTGCTAATACAGCTTATTTATTAATCCTGACAAATATTTTTCATTTGCTTACCCATTTGATAATTTTATTTTTATTATTACTTATAACCAGAATAATTCATAATTTATATCATTAAATGACTATAAAATAATTACAATTTCAATCTACAATATTATATGTCTTTCAAAGGAACATAGGACAATACAATATATTTTTTAATTAAACGATGACAATCAATTCTTTTAAAATTGCTGTAATTATTTAAACATGCCCCACTTTCCTCTAAAATGAAAAATGTTTGCTTAAACTTGTAATATCAATGTATTGCAATCCATTTTATGCTTCGTTTTTTTATGTATTAACTAAATTATTAGTACGTAAAGTATGTATGATACTGTGTTATTTATATTATGTTTTATTAGAAGAGGTAATCTACATCACTTTGTGTTATCAACTTAATTTTATTCATAATGGTTTAAAAACATGTGTTTTTGAAGTTTGTAGAAAGACAATTAGTCATAATATATTGGTTGCATAAGCTTCACAAAATCTACATTAATTTATTAAAAAATATTTTTTATTAACTTTTACTCAAATTAAAAGAAAAAGTCTTAAATCTTACGAAACTGTTCTAAATACACTAAATTCAAAACATTAATAAGTTAAAGGAAATCACCAAAATATTTGTAAGAAAGCCGCGCGATTTTAATAAAATAATCAATTGGGTTAATTAGATAAAAAATAAGATCTTGTTTCTAAAACTAAATTCTCCATGTGATAAAATTAAACTTATCAATTTTCTAAACTTCTGTTGTAACTCTGGAAGCAAAATGTGTAGTGATTTGAATGGAATGCAATGTTTATTCTCTGTTTCGAATCAATTATAATTTTTAAAGGTAAATAAAGTCTAGCCGTATTGATTAATATTAATTTCATTATTTTAATCTCATTAATAAAGGGTCTTTTCTTTTCAATCTACAAAAATGTCAACAAAATGTCTGGAAATCCATGCAGAATACAATCATGGGAATTTCAGAAAATCTTTTAATAGTCTAACCCCAGCTAAATTATTACTTTTTTGTCCTTTTGTTCTAACTCAATAGAAATGAAAAATTTACAAAAAGCATTACAATTTCATAAGGAGTATATTGATGCAGTGTAAAACCTTTTCAAGCTATTCTGATGATAATAAGATAGGACATGATATAATAGAAAACACTTCATTAGTTTCTATTCTTTTATTGAGCTCGACAGTCCAAAGAATGTAAAGTATTATATTACTCCAAAAAAGAAACACTTTTTTAATTAAAGTTAAATCTTTTAAGTTTTTAGTATTTTTATTTTCTAGGTTTGTATCTAGGTAAGATAATGATTACTATTTCACATAATGATGTGTATCTCTGTGCTTTTGATTTAACCTCAATTAATATTATATTGTATAATTGGTGATGTCTGTTGCATGTGCTTGTGATTGCTTAAAATTGGGGATGATGTGTTAGTGTAAAATCTGTTTTCACTAACACATCTGCTTTTTCTTTTCATATCTTGTTCTTACCTGTGAAACTATTAATTTTGAAATATCCTTTTCAGACCCAGCCTGCAAATTCGTGCCGGAACAATCCACGCTCCAGAAGGTTAGCAATTTATTATTATTATTTTTATTCTTTTCTGTGTTATTGGTTTTCAGTATAGTGTTAATAACCAGAAGAATGTAATATTTAAAGATAAAAATATTTCGGGTCTTACAGGGATAAGAATACATAACCAAGACAAACTTGTACGATTGTACGAGTTGGAACTTAAAGGGATATTTCTTTTTTAATTTTAAAAAAGTTTTTCTCCTTCCTTGTGATAACAAAAAATTTTATCTAATAAATACATCTTGTACATTTCTTTTACTGTCTATAGGAAGCTTTAATGCATTAATTAATAAAAACATTTCTGTTTAGCTTCTATTTCAGCGTTTACTTAGAATACCTGAACAAACTAAATTTATGCATCTAAACTAAATCAATCGAATGTCTCTGACATCTTCAACTTTCATCTACACTATCATATTCATATACCATTTTATGTGAATAACCATTAGTTTTAACTAAAATAAAACAATTTATAGTTAATTTATTTTTAACAATAACAGTAAATATTAGTTTTCCAAAGATACATTACAAGATACGAGGGCTGTTTTATAAGTAAGGTCCGTTTGTCTTTAAAAAAAATAACGACAATATTTTGTTTCAAAAACCTTTTTTTTTAGGATTGTATATACTTTTGCCTTGTTTTCTATATAGTTGACGAATTTTATAATGCACTTTTCATACCTTAGAATTAAGTTTTGAAAAACCTCTTCAAAGAAATCTGCCACCTGATCGGACAGCCAAGAGTTCACGGCCACTTTCACTTCTTCGTTGTCACTGAAGCGCTTCCCGCCAAGACAGTGTTTAAGGTACCGGAAAAGCTGGAAATCACCGGGAGAAAGGTCGGGGCTGTATGGTGCATGGTCCAAAACCTCCCAGTCAAAAGGTTCGAGTAAGTCCCAAGTCGTTCAAGAAGTGTGAGGCTCTCATCTTTAAACTTCCTGAACAATTTTCGAACTCTGTTGTTACTCATTGCATCAGTGCCATAAACTTTTGTTATCTGGCGATGAATGTCTGCCACCGACATGTTTATCGCAGTCAAAAAATGGATAACAGACCTATCTTCCACTTGGCGTGCGATTCAATCCCCTTAAACATTTTAAACAAGCACAGCAAAGCTTACACGAATGCTACAGAGTTTGAAATAGCGCGAGTGTGCTCAGAAAGGATGCTGGTCAATGATGCAGAGACTCGTTGCGGCGTGCGCGCGAACTAGAGAACTATATGCTCCAATGGACCTTACTTTAAAAATAGCCCTCGTACATATATATTTATGAGTAATCAATGAACCTACAAAATTCTTTAAGTAATAATGTAACTTTTTTTAAACCACCACACACAATCTTATTAGATAAGCAATCTAAACACAAATTTCCATCACAATAAATTACTCAATTTTTCAGAAATTCAATGACAGAATTTCCTAGTAAATAACAATTTTCCGTGAAAATATTTATATTGAATAGCAATTAAATTATGCAAAAATTTTCGTTATCAATAAAAAAAAAATTTAATGCACAAACATCTAAACTGGGAAACCAACTGTTGTTTAAATATTAAAACATTTACTTTCATAAATTTTTTGTGAAAAAAATTTCATTTTCTGAAGTTTGTTTTCTTTTAGTAAACGCTTTTCTACCTTGTATATTTATTATATCAATTAATGACAGAAAGGCGATAACCCGACTTTTTTGCTTACTATTTTACCGTTCTTTTTCATAATAAAATAATATGGAAAGTCTCTTACATAAAACAATGTATCATAATACAATGAAAACAAAGACTTTATTTTTTTGAAACGGTTTTATATATTTTCAGCCGCTTCTTATGGCTTGTATTCGCAAAAATTTAAGATATAGTAATCTGTAATTTCTTAAATTTATTCACTTGTTCAAAGTCAACTGCCAATCAATATTTTTATATTTAAATTAAATGCGGAGACAAATGTTGGTTTTAAGGATATAAATTTGAAATATATAACTTCCCTGGGATAATGCAATTATACGAAATATATTATTTGCTTATTTTTAAGCATTAATAGCACAATAAAAATTATAAACAAAATTACTTTTGAGCTAGAATAGAAACAAAAGTATTGTAGCTTAGTCATAGATTTTTCATAAATGAGGAATGTTATAATGATATCATAAATTATTTTCTGATGCTTTATATTTTTATAAGTATTTTTCATAAAATGATTCATTTTTGCTTAAGGTGTTTCCACCTTTTAGTGTAATCAAGTTTGAAACTAACTTCAGAAATGAACTGTTTCCGTATTTGACACCAAAACATATTCAAATTTTACTCTACGTTGTGAGGCCTTAAGAAATGTATTGCAGTTGAATCATCTTTACGTATTATTAATTCTGAATGTGGCAAAATATTCAAAATTATTTTTAATGAAAATAAAATAATTTTACAGAAAACCTATTAATAACTAGTATACGTATTGCTTTGTTATACTAGTTTAAATTTATCACAATTTTTTTTTCTAATTCCAATAAAATAAATGTTAGTTTTATCTTAAGAAAAACTATCTTTAATATAAGTAATCATATATTTGTAGTGAATTTCACTACAAATAACAAGTTAAACTATAATGAAAATTTTTAATGAGAAAAAATAGTTCAAGCGAGTTTCTGAGAAAGTTTCTAAGTATGTCCATAAGCCATCCCTTTTATTCTTTTTATTTAAAATTATAAAAAGCATTGCTTGTAACTTATTAAGCTTCACTGGTATAGCATTTAATAAGCACGCATTTAAATTAAATTTTTCAGCAACTCATCTATAATATGAATAAAATCTTTCAGTTATACTTCTTAAAATATTGCATACTAATACATATTTAAAGCTATAAAATAGTTCAAACTAAAAATCAAACACAAAATGTTATTCATTGATACTAAATACAAGTAAAATAGAAATTACATAGATTTTGTGAATTGCTTTTTGTACTAATATTAACTAAAGATCTGCTTGAGTTTAATAGGTGAAAATAATTTTTATCTCTAGATCTGTTCTTTTTAAATGGTTTAATGAATGAAAGAGATATCTAGACGTACATAATGGAAAAAATATTCTCGGAAGGGACTTATCAAGAAATTGATCAAAAATTCCTTGTTGCTTTTTTTTTCATTGGAAGAAAAGGATAGTCTGAACCTTCATGCCTTGAACTTCGGTTCATTTTCAGTATGTTGTTATGAATCAGATTTTAAAATTCTTTGGAAATATTGTTATTATTTTAAGGAAGATATGACTTTATATGTGTTTTAAAATACTCTTTTATTCGAGAGAGTTTTATAGTAAAAATTACGAAAATTGTATGTTTTCTCAGCTTATGCTATTACGAAATATATATATACTTTTTAAAAAAGCTTTAACAATTTACTGCATTTTTAATATGATTACATCCAATAAGAATAATTCCGTTAATAATTAATTGCTTCAAATACGATTTTCGTTTGATATCACAGTAAATTATATTTTGATTGGTATTTGTACATTCTTTTCACTATATATAGCACTGTTTAAATCCAATAAAATATTATTATTATCGATATTTTGACAGCTTTATAACTAAAAAAAAATAACTGAAACACTTGGGAGTTTTATCTGTTAAGGATTTTTCATATAAGCAGTTAAGTTTCGATTCATAATCATAGGATAACCAAGCCAGTCTATAGTATTATAAATCATATTGTTAAAGTTTGACAGCTCATTTTTCATGGTTTAAAGACTGCTTCATTTTTATTGCACTTTAAAATTACTTTACAACAAAATTCATTAAGCGTATTATTTGAAAGATTTATCTTCCCTATTACTATTAATGATATGCCAAATAACTGTAAATAGGGCACACATCCTATCCGCTTATAAATTAAAAATTAATATCTTTTTTTTTTTAATATATTCGTTTTGCTATAATTAAAATGCCAAAAGGGTATTATTCATATTTTTATGGAAAAAATATTTTCTTTACTAAACTATATTAATAATTCATTATTTAAAATATCATAAATATATTCTGAATGCAAAATTCCTCCTGAAGATATCCGATTGAAAACAGTATATAAATAAGATTCCGCGTGACTTTATTCTCTTTTAATAGGGAAAACCTTCAGGTCTTCAACTGAAGATTTTCCTCTTAAAAGATATATTTTGTTGCTTTTATATTAAAAAAAAACTTCTTTTTTGTGAAATTCTTATTTACCTCTCAATCACATGGAAATTACTTCGAAAATACAATTAATTGAGTTTGAAATATTCATTTTTAAAATTTTGGATAGAAAACTTATATTTATTTTATCAAAAATAAACTGCAATGCTTCAACATGTATTTACCCAGGACTTCGAACCATAATTTTTTCTTGTTCCAGTTGAACTAAAAAAAGACATCATTTTAGTTCCGGTTTTCGGTTCAGTTCCGAATGAATATTTTTTTGTACATGTATTCTTATTTGCACTCTAAATATGAATTACCATAAACAAAAAAAATATTTTATCAAAATTTAGAAATTTTATTCTTTTTTTTAATGGGTACACTATGTGAACTAATACAGTTGACCACTGTTACAAGTACTGTTAACTATTAACAAAATCGCATTTGACAACTAGGTTCATGATTTTAATTTGTCTGTCTAAACACTCTATACAAATATCCTTGGATGACTTCATGCTGAGATGCAAAAAATATAACTCAGACTGATATTTTACTTTAAAAAATTATCTATACTTCTAATTTGTTCTTCTAATACTTCTAATTTGTAAGTACTAGTGAACATCAGAACAGGAAATCGAGAAGTAATGTACATTTAATAATGATAATTATATAATTGATATTAGATTAGGAAATATTGATAAGTTGGTTACAATAACAAAATAACTAGAGATGTATCAAAGCGAAATAAAACGATATTTTTTCGATTCAGTTCTGGTTTTCGTTTCAAACCAAAATAAAGGGGTTTTTTTTCTGTTCAGTTCCGATTCGAAGTCTTGATTATAACATCTAAACAGTTACTCATGAAAGTAATCCTTGAAAATAGAATCATTCTGTGGGTTAAAGATAATCCGCAAACATTCCTCCGAATTATTTTAGTGGCCACGTTAGAGAAAATAGCCCTGATCGCAAAAGCATTTCAGACGTTATTTCTGTCAAGTCGTGGGTCTGATAAAAGTTCGTCTGCTGAAACAGATGTGTCGTGTACACAAGTTCATGCTCGCTAAATCTTTTTTGCTTCAAACTCTTCACTATGATGTGGTATTAAAGTTTGGAGAGTGGAATAGCGACTTATGGTGTTTTCCTCTTCTCTAACCGTGACTCAAAAAATTACGAGTTCCGTCATCAATATCTCTTCCATCTCAGCTTCAACAAGTTAAGGTAGATCTACTTGCGCTCTTTTACGGTGGCTACTGATAATCATCGTCGACTTTTCAATATTGTTTTCCCTTAAAGTTTGTATTTCAAATTTCAATACTTGTTCAGTTTTAATGATGGAAATTTATCATCACACGACATCATGGACTTTCTTATAATTTGTTCCCGCTTTTGTATACGGACTTCAATGTTTTTTTCGAGCACTTTATTTATTTTTCAGAATTTTGCTTACTAATGATTCAAATTGGATTTATAATTTATTTTCTCGTCTTTTCATTTTCTTATTATTCTGTCGGTATGTTTATGTATCTTAATTGTATCTTTTTTACTATTAGTATACTTATTCAATATTTATTATAAGACATATTTCATATCCAGAAATTAACTTTATCCTTAAGGTCATATTCCCTGTTGATTCCTTCTATGAAGTTATAACTGCTCGAAACACAATTTTTCTTTAAAGACAATCTGACAAAAATTTTAAAACTGTTAAGGCTGGTTTTTAAGGGTTTTAATAGATTTTTTAAATTTTGAAATAACTATATCAAATAACAATAAAATTCCTGTTGAAATTACAAAACTATGAAATGATGATGATTTATAACAAGAACTTTTTTCATGTAAATCCACTAAGGAAGAGCTAAAAAAAAACTCGCGACTTGAAAGTGGGATTACTGAACTCCAACGTGGCGTCAACGAAATAACCAAACACTTAAAAGAATAAATTTGTAAGAACTGTAAGTAGACCGTAACATTAATCAAAAAATCGCTAATAATATTGAAGTCTTAACGAAGCAGTGTTTCTTTTTTCAACTTTTCCATCTAATGCACAGATTCTGTCCACTCCTGACTCACCGAGAGCTATTACCTACGAATAATTGACTCAACAACGCGTAATAATAGTTAAGCCTCGCGGCTACAAGGAGTTTATTGAAATAAAAAAATAAAATAACTCAAAAACAATAAAAAAAACTTTTTCCTGTGAAAATTAACAAAATTAACCACAGTGTCTTACAGAAAAATATCACTTAAGCGGAGGAGGGTATAGTTAGACTAAAAGCCAAAAAAATAATGACACTTTGAATGATCTTTAAAGGAAATCAAAATTTCTCGCTATCCTCATTTGATTCTGTTAAACGTAAATTCAACATATATGGCTGAAATATTGAAACAAGCTCATACTGTTTAACACTAGAGCATCCGGGATTTCGATTACCCTTAAATGTCCACCTGTGTCGTTTCGACACCGCGATTTAAAATACATAAAATCATTGTAATAACTAAATAATTGTAAGACTACTGTTCAATAGGGCTTAGTTTTAAGACTTTTTTAATGTTAGTCCGTGTAATTATCAGATAGTAGGACTCTTAATATCATAAAAAACAAACGTTTATGCTTCGCGAAACTTGTTGGACCACTGCTTTGTCGCAAAACATTTTGATTCGCGAAGCTGTCAGGAATATTACTATAATGCGCTATCCATTCTGTGCTATCCCAGTGGCATATATAAAATCCGGATTTACTTTTAATATTATCAATTTTATCTGCAGTTTCCTCACATTCTTCGGCAGTCCCTTTCATTCAAACTTATGTCTTCATCGGAATCTAAATTAGAACAAGACAACTTGCCACTAACCTATTCATTCTCAGAAAGTTCTGGCAATAAATTAGAAACTTCATCAGAGCTTAGAAATTTTCTACGAGTCATCGTTTCAGGGTATTGGCTCTCCACAAGGATCAAAAATCGAATGAAACTTTTTTATGAGCATTTTCAAATGCTATGTCACGAAACACTTAGACACAAAAATTTAGTACAATTTTAGTACATTTCCGCTGTGAACCCAATAATACTGCATTCAAAGTGAAATAAATTTGAGATATTACTTCCAGAAGTTTATTTTACAACTTAGTGAACAATCTTTTGCAAAACGAAAACTATTTATAATCATAAATTGTCTTAGTGTCGAAACGACACCAGCGAACGATCTAGATATATTTAGTTGTTAAATTTATCCTAATTAACCTTGAACCACAAATTTTTTTCTGTATAATCACCATGAAAAATAATTAAAAGTCACGAAAATTTTTCAAATTCCTAGCAAAAATGCTGAAAAGAGAACAAACTAAATAGTCTCAAGTGTCTAATCGACACTGACGGACGTTCGAGTGTTAAATATTCATCTCTATGGAGAAAATCTTACTTTATCATTGATACAGACCATAGAATCCTTTGAGGGGCAGCAGTGGAAACAAAAAACCATACCAAGATATATAAAAAATATAACTTTTTTTACCTAAACATCGAGATTATGTAATTTGATAAATTCTTAACTTACAATAAGTGTCATTTGGGTATTTGATCATTTTAAGAATCACTACCAAAGATCAAAATATGCAAGAAAAATATGGTTTTTCTGTTCCACGAGATAACACTGTGTACCAGGCCAGGTGTTTCAATGGTGATGCACACAAAAAATACAATGTGGGTCTAAGCATGGCATAGGTGTAACAAGAGGAGCTGCCCCATTAAGATTAACAAAAAAAATTTAGGAACAATCATAATACCGAAGATCAATTTCGTCAAATCATAAGACCCAATATACAGTCAATAGTGGAAACAATTCAGCATACTTTCAAATGGAGTAATAGTACAATGCATTTAGCAACATTTATTTTTTCTTTTCGTTTAGCAAAATAGATCGACGGTATAATACGTAAATATTATCTTTTTTCTTTTAATCGTACAGATTTATACCTTTCAGCGAAATTTATTTCCTTACTTAGCTTCATCTGGTGTGTGTGTGATATGGACTTCTGAAAACTCCTTCTCTGGTTGACTTAATCAATACCTACACAATCACTTTCGAGCCACGCAGTTACACTCCCTCGTTGTCAATGAAGAGCTCAGACGAAACTACCTATTAATTCAAGATTCATGCTCAAATTTCAATTTTCAACTTTCCCCATGTAATTTGCAATAATACGAGAGCATTTTTCTAAATCCTCAAACTGCGTTACCATTTTATAAAAATAAATAAATCCCTTATTCTTTTCATTATAAAATAAATTTCCCGATCTTTGTGCTTTTGTACTTTAAAACGTATCTATCATTTTAGTTCATTTTTTTTATTTCCCCTTCCAATGACAACTTCAATCAGAAGCACTTAGAAATTCAATTCCTACAGATACACCAACGTTAATTTTCTCTTGATGGGAACCAACGTCAGGTCCCCCATGTGGAAGTAAAAATTTATTGATATTTTATTCGTCAATCATTTTTACATTGAATAAAAACTTTAAATCTGTAATATTTCAGACCAACTTTTGTGGCCCATTCTTAGAAAAGGACCTATAATATTCCATTAATTTTAAGTCCGATCAAATTATTTGTTGCACAATTGGAGAGAGAGAGAGAAACTTTGCACCTAAAACCTCGAAGTGACCATATAATTGTTGGTTCAAGGCTACAAGACCATTTTTGATATTAAATTTGTTTTAAAAAACGAATTTGGTTCTAAGCATTTCAATAGTTTTAAGTCAGATTTGAATAAACTACAATAAATAAAAGCTAAAATAACTTACTAATTCACTAGCAGAACAAGTAAGTGTTAAGAAAAAATTTTCGTAAATTGTGGATAGTTCCCATGCTTATCTTCAAATGACGGAACAACAGCTTTAAAATCATCGGGGGGAAATAATACATTGTACGGAAAATTGAGTTATTAAAAGAAAAATAATTTTCCTATCGATTACATTTAGGTAGATAAATTTAATATAATATACTTAAGGAGTTAATTATAAAGAACAGATTATATTAACTAAACAAAATACTTGGGAGATCGTTTGTAAATATAACGATAAAATTGGATTATCTTTCAAAATAATATTTGATAAACATATTAATTCTAATTTTCATGAACTCTCCCAGGTTTTTGAATGCAACTAATAAACAGAAAAAAAATACTTTTCAAAAAAATTTATCATTTCTTTGAAATTTTGTTTATTTCGCTTTCTTTTGTTTTGAATTTCTTGAATGCATTTGTCCTGAGAAAATGTATATTGTCTTCAAGAGCCTCAAGAGGTAAAAGTCTAGACTTGATCTCATCAACTATTCTATCTGGAAACTCATTTATTTTATGTTCTCGTGAATGATTATTAAATCTTATATCTTTTGAATTGAATTTTTATATTTTACTCCAAACCACTATAAATCCAAATGTAATATTTTATTAAAACCAAGTAAGGATACATCACCCATTAAAATATACTGACCACTTTGTCTTAATTTTACCGTTTATCTTAATCGATTCCAAGTGTGGCTTACTCATAATAGTATTATCAGTAATCAGTATGATTTTAAAGAAAACATATTAGTTGTATAGATGTTATAAGCAATTTAAAAAATTACATTACAATTTTTTAAAAATTGATTGCCAGACTATATTAACTTTAAAGGACATCAAAATTACTGTAATGGGCATCAAAATTACGATATAAATTTGTCGATATTGTTTCATATTTTTAAGCAATATAATATGCCATGCCATGTCAAAGATTTATTTTACTATCATCTTATTAATACCAAATTATTTCAATACATAAAATATTTATAATGAGCATCCCATTTCCAACGATTTCATTGGCAGATCAGGGATTTCACTAACCTTCAAAACATTTGTTTTATTCCAATTTTAAATCTTAATATTAATAGAGGCTTTATATAAATAAAAGCCTTTGCTGTCGATCTCGCTGTAATTTCGTCGGAACTAAACAGGAATGAACTTAAACCAAGATACAAACTATGTCATAAGTAAATAATCTCAAACAGTGCAACAGCCATAGAAGCCTACTGTGCCATCTCAGTAACTGACATGGCGCTAGGTGCATGACAGATTTCCATCAGGTGTCACTGAAGCAAACCAGTTTGTCCCATAAGCTTGTTCTCATTTTATCGACACAGATGATGAACTGATCAACTTGTCCAGGGGTTGAACTCGACTGGTGTGAAGCGCGATGACTAACATCAGCATGCTTCAAAGTAAGATTAATTATACATTAAATAAGACTCAATTGAATTTCCATTGAAAACACTATTGCAAACGCCCTCAAAATACCGATTGTGGAACACGTGCTGGTTCTATTTTCAATAGAGAAATCCTTTTTTAAAACGAATAAATACTCTCTAAAAAGTGCTAATCATACAAAATGTTTAGGTTTAGTAGTAAATAATTATTTATTCTTCCTATCCCCACATATCAATTACATTTATAAGAGAATACATCAAAAATTGATCCTTTGCAATAAAATCGCCAAATATAAAAGTCGTTTCATAACAACAGTAATCTTAAAACGTGGTACGTGTTGTTACAATTGATCCAACTGTTACCTTTGGCGTGGTGGCTAGAAGCGGTGAGCACTCAATTCCCCACAAATAAACTGAAAAATCTATCCAACGTATTTATTTGCTAAAAATAACTAAAGCATATCGTACTTCTCGTACCGATCTATTGATATCTTACTATTTTCCTCCAATTCACTCAATTATCGAAAATATTTATCTTAAGCATCAAATCTGGAATCAAAGCAATAACGTTTATTTTGAACACATCTAATCAAACAAGATCGATCCT